>JAIUCV010001729.1:0-67313 GCA_026724425.1 Erythrophleum ivorense | reverse complement strand
AGAAAGAAAAAGGCAAGAAAGGTGAGGAAATTTGTAGAATTTCATGCTCCATCTTCTTTCAATCTTGTTCCTCTCTTTCTCTCATCTCTTTCCATAGTTTATTTCAGTGAATTAGTTCTATTTTGAGTCCAAAAAAGGAGGAGTAGTTTGAATTTCTTGAGGAGAAGAAAACCAAGGAGAAAAAGTCTTGAAACCAAGCTTGAATCTAAGGTATTTCATGGTTTTGTTGTTTCTCCTTTTTGCTTCTTCCTTGTGTATGATTTTGGCCAAACTAGAACCATATGAAGGGGAGATGTTCTACCCAAAAACAAGAAAGGAACTACGGTTTTAGACCATGAGGAAGAGGAATATGGCAAGAAATTGCAAGAAAAACCTATGGAAATTAAGATAGAAAAGTGTAGGCTTCTTTAGGGTTTTATGAAATCTGATTTTGTGTAAGTAATTCCTTGGCTAATTGAATGTTTCCTTGAGCTCTTAAGACCCTTAGAAACTTCCCCAAGTGGTTCTCCCATCAAGAAAAAATCAAGAAGCTCTTGAACCCCATTATTTCCCTATGTCTTGGCCAAGCAAGGTTTAATGGGCTAGGGAATGTTTTAATTTGTTCTAGCCTTGGTTTGGGACTTTATATGATGTTAGAAGATGGGAGAAACCATTGAAAAAAATTTAGGAGCCATGGATTAAGAGATTAAAGGTCATTGGAATATTTGGTGAATTTTTGAAATTGCAAAATTTTCTGGTTTGGTCACTAGTACTGTGCAATTGGTTCGAAAATGAATCTATGTCAATCATGAGGCAAAAAAAGTCCAATTGTCACAAAATTTTATAACAAGAAACTATACCTCCCCAATGACTTGTACCAATTAGAAGCACCTCATTTGGATGTCTAGACGGTGAGATATTAAATTTTGAATTTGTTGTCCAGTACTAGGCGCCCAATCAGACCCATGTTATGTTTTGATTGCTTTTCGGGATCTGAATACTCTTGGATTGGTCTAAAATATTTTTTCTCTCTAGTTAACATCTGTAGCTTTCCAAAGTGGTATAGATTACATAGATTGGATTTTTATGGAATTAATTATGAATTTCCAAAATTATATCAATAATTTGTATCAATATCAAAGGGCAACTGTACCTTTCTGCCTTTTCTATTGTCAAACATGGTCCAAATGGTATTTTCTAGCTGGGACTTATTTTTAATGTAAATTTGACATCTAGAGCTTTCCAAAAAACTATGGTTTGTGTGATTTGGATTTTTCTATATTTAGTTATGATTTTTCAAAGTTGCCCCTGAAATCTGTCCTGTACAGCCATGATGAATGAAGAGACTTTTGTGGTTTTTGACCCATGATCGGTGGTTTTATGTGGAATTTTGAGATGTTTATGACTTATATAGATAAAAAATAATTAGAGAATGATGTTGGGGAACTCACGGGGTCCATATAACATGAATTGAAAATTTTTACCCCAACGTAATGCGATAAAAGTGTTATTTTCATACTTTTCCTCACTTTTTGTCTTGTGAATGTGCACCAATTGCCCAGAATGGAAGAGTATGATAATAGAAAAATATGGTATTACACATAGCAAGTGAGAGTTTGAAGCCCAAGAAGTGAGAACCAAGAGTTGATTTTCCTAGTAATTGTTATATGTAGGCTAAGTTAGCCCAAACTCACCAAAGTCTGGGTGTCAAGTTAAAGAAATATATGAGAAAAACCAAGAGCAAATGGGTTAATGGTATTTTAAAGCTTCACAAACTTTAAGGTAGTTATCTCTCCCTATCTTACATACATTTAAATATTTGAATGAGTTGAGATACTTGTATGTTTGGTTACTTAATACATTCATGAGTTGTATTTTGCTATGTTTTTTATTATGAGTTTTATTCTTATGCCTTATATGTTTTCTATAATATCATAATTTTCTAGCTCATCTAATGTGATTTCTAGGCTTCCTTCCATGCATAATACAAGAATTCCAAGGAAAGCCATTAAAAATATACAATTATTTTACATTACGTTGTGGATAAATTTTTTATTCTGTGTTTCGTGGACCATATGAACTCATATATCTCATTCTCATATTTAAATATACAAATACAACTATAACCATCTCAAGAAGTGGCCAAGAACTCTAGCTAATGGAGTATATACATAAATTTCACAAGTGTAGCCACAAGTTCATGGTCTAGTTTTCTGTCATAAATTTTGAAAAATCATAACTAATTCTAGAAAAATTGAAATCAAGCACACTATACCATTCTAAGAACCTACAGATGTCTATTTTGTGATACAAATAAGTCCACACCACAATAGGGATGTCTAGCTACTAGAAATTGATAGAACAATAACCAAGGTCACTTGTCACTACTAGTACTATCATTAAATTTCAAAAATTCATATTTCTCTACTTAGACATCCAATTGGGGTGATCTTAGTGGCTATAGAAATTTTATCCTATCTAATTTATGCTTGTAAAATATCATGAGCATTGGATATCATTTTTTCCTCGAATGACACAACACAAGAAACTGGCCATATGAACATTACTTATACCAGAATACAAAAAAATGAAAATTTTGAAAAATCATAATTAATTCCATGAAGCTCCAAATAATCTAGTCTTTAGCTTCCCAAAAGGTTCTAGATCAGACCTATATGCATGCCAAATTTCATGGGTAAATTCGTTCATTTGGTTAGATCTTGACATTGGGATGCAAAAATGCTATTTTGGTGTCTCCAATGGGTCTCAAATGGTCTAAAATTGCTTCTAAGACATCCATGGCCACTTGAGCACATGGGAAAGCACCAAAATGGTCTACTAAACATGTCTCAAAGGTGCACAAATCAAAATTTCATAAACTCACACTCTCACTCTAAGGTGTACACAAGATTACATAGGTTAATTCTTGCCATTCAGTGTCCAAATCATATAATATTATCCATATGGCATCAAATCTCATTCATACATCATTCATTCATGTAATTATAACACCATAAAATTAATTAAGGCATTAATCATAGGTTAGACATAATTAAGAATAATTATTACGAAATAATTGGGCAAACCATGTGAATGAGAATTTAGAGAAGAATAAATTATTAATGTGGGTTTGAGATTTAATTGGGTTAGAAACTTCATTTAGGCCCAAATTAAATTAAGTAGGCCATGGTTAGAGACTAATGGAGGACCAATGATTATATGTGTAGACCCAATTTCTTATTATGAGACTTGGCCCAAGAGAGAGACCGCTTAGCATTGGCCCAATTAGGTTTAGTGAGTTGGAAGCCCAATTATGCCATAAGCTTAGTAGGAGAGCCCAATACTAGTCTCCTTGTGGGCTTAACTTAATTTTCTAGAAAGTATAAAACTTATTAGTGAATTTAAGTAAGATAAGAGCCCATTTGGCCTTAGCCTAAACTTGGAGAAGTTCTTTGGCTATTAGATCAACACATTCCATCATCAACATTAAAACAAAAAAAAATCCGCAGCCTAAACCAATGAACCTTAGCCCAATTCTAAAAATAAATTAGACCATGGGTAATATTTAGGCCCTTAAGGCAGCCCAAACCCACCATAAACCCTCTAACTTGTGGCCCAATAAATTCCCACCATAATCTAAATAGATTTTTGGGTTTTTAAATCAGCACACTCTCTCCAACCTTAAGAGTTTCTGCAGCCCAACTCACTTAGCACCAGCCACTTGGAAAAATTGGCCCATTAGACTAGCCCATCTTCACTAAAATCCTAAGAAGCCTTTTTCCCACCTATTTGGCTGCTAAGACACTCATGTTCTGTAGACTTAGAAAGCTATTTTTGCACTTGAGAAGAGGGGCTAGGGTTTTTTCTGCATTCTTCCACCATTTCTCACTTCTAGAGGAAGATTTCGCTAAGGTAATCTATATAAAACATGTCCCTCTCATTCTCCTCTTCATTTTAGTCTGATTAGTTTTTGGTTTTAGGTATTGTTATCTCCTTCTCAAATATGAAATTTGGTGTTAAGATGACTCCTTGCAAGATTTTCGAAGTTAGAAGTTAGAAGGATGATTAGGTAAGTATTTCCTTTCCATTATATGCATTATTTTGCTGGAAAATATCCTCAAACACTTATTTTCATAATAGGCTTTGTTATTGTGTGAAATTACAAGGAAATGAAGATGAAACACTAAAGTTTCTGGGCTTAATAACTCAAATTCGAATTCTAGAATATCTATGTGTGTTCTTAGTAGTTGAGGCTCAACTTAGTCCATTTGACTTCCTAAATGTATGGGTAAGTGTTTCCTCTTCTTTTATGAGGTGTATGTGTTGAATTTCTATCATTTGGATTGACTTTTGGTGCATGGCTTTTACATGTGAGAAATTGGAGATGTTGGGAATGATCCCTTATGAGTCCTTGGTGTTGTGACTTTAAATTGGTGCAATTAACTCTTTAAGAAGCTAGGTAAGTAACTTTTAGGTAGACATTGGTGGTTTAACCCTTTGGATATGTGACTTATTGCTAGAAATGATGATGACTATACTTGTTTTAGGCTTGGTGTGCATTTAAATTATAATGGTAGCTAGAGGCAGAGTAATTGGCTTCATTAAGGTAGGTTTTTTTTTAATTCCATGTGTATGCTCATGTTAATATGATATTTGTTACACATGCTTAATTTTGAAATGCTAAATGATTGGTTGACTACTTGAATTACGATTGTGATTGGACCTTGTAAGTTCATGATGGAGTTGTGGTGCGGTTGCCACCCGTGCATGTGCTTCAATTAGGCACTAGGTTGTGATTAGACCCCAAATGCACTAAGCCTTGGTTGTGCTCATTATGGAGTAGATGCCATGGATGGACCTCTCCCAGTGTTATTAGCCATTAACATGTTGTGTGTGATTGCTGTTATGGGACAGTAGCCATTGGTAGTTCAACTAGTTCATTTGCAAATTGAATTAATGATTCTGGTATTGATGATATGAAATTGCATCGTATTGATTAATTTGTATATATATATATATATGGAATTTGTCTCTTGTTACTGAGATTATATATCTCACCCTAGTTATGGGCTAATATTTTTAGGGGTCGGACCTCTTAGTGGCAGGGAAAAAATTAATGGAAGCTTACTATGTGGTTTAGTAGTAGGTAGGTTTGGAAACCTTGTTAGATTATATTTGTATAGTTAGACTACTAGTTTTATGTAATTGCCGCATTGCATCATGAATTACCAAGCATAGGGACTGTAATCATTTAATACATCAGATATCAACTTAAACTAGTAATATATGGAATTTCTACTGGGATTTATGTTTGAACAAAAATGTGAGTAATGTATGAACTCCTTGCTGTCATTGATCTATAAACTCACTGGTTTATAGTGACTAAAGGGTTAAAGATCCATATTTGAGTTTTGAATGGGTAATGATAAATGTGTTAGGTAGATTAGGTAAAAGAAAGACACTAAATCTTCACAAATTAAGTTAAAGTGGCCTAAAGTATTACTAGAGGGAGAATTAGAGAGCATAGGGTGAAATCTTGGGAGTTATAAGAACAGAATGGAATTAGCCGTGGCCAAAACTAAATTAGCCATGACCAAAAGCAACGAAGTTACCCAGGGAAGGAGACAAAGAGCAATTGGCTACGGAGAAAGGTGGAGTTAGCCATGGCGAATTGTGTAAGGCAAATTTGGTGGTGTTCTAGAGAGTAATTCAACATGGCAAAAGGGTTAATTGGCCGCAACAAAATGTGCAAAATTTGTAAATGTGCTCAATTTCTCATATTAACCTAGAAAACCTTGGTTCTTTCTATGGCAATGCTAAGAAATGATTTACAAACACTTGTAGGAGGTTTTTATAAGTTGGACTTGATAGATGGAGGAATCAAAGGCTTCTCATTGATAATTAAATTCACTTGCACATTCGAATAATTGTGGTTGTTTAGTTAATGACCCTAATAACATCAAGGTTAAAATTTCCTTGCATTTTTCGAATATAATTAGTTATAATGAGTTTCAACCTTGATTTTGATCACGCATTTAACCATGATTATGATGATTAGAAGTTAAAGTCGTTACAGTAATTATATATGTTCATAAGCTCATACATCATATACAATATTAGATTACATCATATGTTATTCATATGGCTAAAAAATGACAAAATTCCACACTTTGTTGTCAATATTCTTCCTTTAGGCTTAGTGGTTTCCATTTCTTGGCCCACTTGGTTCACCTAGACATGTTAGACATGTGGGGAGGAAGGAATGAGATTTTAAGAATTTCAATAGCTCTTCTCCCTTTCAACAATACATAAAGAATGCAAATCCAAGTCTAAAAATGCATGCATGGCTATCATGGAACATGTAATCATTCATGAGACATTTCTAGCATTCAAGAAGTCATACAAAACATACATAGGCTTGTCAAGCAAGTGGTTTACCCTCACCCATTCTATTTAAGGATTTTGGACTTGCCTCACTTTTTTTCTTAAAGACTTCTAACTAAGCCTTGCTCTTGGGAGACTCTTGGCTTTGTCTCAATCATTCTTGAGGATTTTTGGCTCATCCTTACCATTGCTAGAGGGTTCTTCGCTTCACCACACTCAAGCAAACCAAAGCAAGTTCACAAAGCATCATTTAAAGACATAATGTAATATCATGGTACCATGGCATATAGATGCATGCTAAAACATTTCTCTTATCTCAAAACATATATACACACATTCAAGATAAGGTAAACATCCACTTATGCATGAGAGAAAGAAGAGAGAGTTACCTTGCTTACAAATGCACACTTTCTTCCTTGAATTTGGTTCCTCTTCCTCAACCACACACACATAAGAAGGTAGGACTTGGTTTCTTCGACCTAGACACATCATATGGAAGCCAATTACACTTTTGGAACAACTTATAAAGCCACACACTCATTAGAAAAGCTAGCTTGCTTCTAAGGTTCACTTATGGTTCCATAATGCACCTAATGAAGTAACCCTATGAAAACATGATCTTGGTTCCATTCTTTCCATCCATCTATGATTTTTGACTCCTTTTAAGCCTCTTAAAATCATCATACAATTAATTTAAAGAGTGTTGCTTCTTTAACCCATAATATGGAACCCATAACTACATCTCACTATCCATGACTTCTAAAATTTTTTCAAGGCTCCCTCTCATCCTCTCCCATCATATATGACTTAAAATCAAGCTTGGAGTAAATTGAAACTACCCCTTGGTACTCCATCTAGCCTAGGCCAAAACTATACACTATATGAACACCAAGTCAATTTTCTTTGTTTTCTTGATGGAAGATGCATGTGAGAAGCCTTCTAGAGATCTTAGAAGCTCATACAAACATTCATTTAGGCCTAGGAATTCATGTATCAAAATAGAATTTTAAGGGAACACATAAGACCCTAACTTTTCTATCTTAAAATCTAATGGTTATTTTGTTATTTCATTTGCATATTCTTGTTCTTATCCCTCATTTTTCTAAGATTCACTCTTGGTTTGGCTATAAATTCAACCCTCTTGGCTGGTCTTATATATGGCAAAACATGAAAGAGGAAGGATAAGGAACATCAAGCTTGAAGTATGGCAAAATACCTTGATTTCTTAGTTCCCTTGGCTTGATCTTCACTTTGTTTAGCTTCTCTTCTTGATTTTAGAAAATTCTCCCCTTAGGTCTGACCTCAAAATAGACCCAAAAGCTTCAATAAAACCATAGGAAAGAAGGGAAGATGGAGGAGAAGGAATTTGCTAAAGAGAAACAAAGAAAATCCATGAAAAACCATACCTTTTTCTTGCTTTTTCTCTCCCCTTTCTTCTCACCCCTGTGCGCCTCACTCTCTTGCTTCTTTCTCTGGTTTAGGGCAAAAATAAAATGAGCTAAGTGAAGGGAAGAGTGGGGTGTGGTCCTATATATAGGTAGGTTTAAGAGGTTATTTCCAAAAATTCCAATTTTATCCTTCGATTTTGGCATTTTCGTATCTAGTTCATTTTAGCTCTTTTTTGAGAATCATCTCTTTCATTATAAAATTTAGGTCCACAATCTTATAAAATGCCTTTGGAATCACTCAAATTGGAGCTAAAACCTTCCTAAATGAAAAGGTCAAAGTTTGGATCAACTGACATTAGAAAACATACACCGAAGGGGTTTTTATTATCCTAGGAGTTCATATGGTTTTTAGGGTCTCTGAGAAACCTAGGGAAGTTAAATTTATCATTTAAAAAGCCCTTCTATGAGAATTATAAAATTTGCTGAAAATTATGAAAATGCCATTACGTTACGTAACAATTTCGTTGCTTTCCATCTAGTTATTTTAGCCTCTATTTCAGGGCACCTTTGGTCTCCTAAATTTATTACTTAATGTTTAGATCGTTATTCTAATTTTTTTGGGCCTTAACCAATTCATTTCAGAGGACTTACTTTGAAAACGTATCTGTTTTTGTCATTTTTATGAAAATCAGACATTACATTTCTCCCCCTTTAAATAAATTTTGTCCTCAAAATTTAGATAACATATCTCATGGGAAGAGCTCTGGATATTTCTTTCTCATCTCTTCTTCTAGCTCCTAGGTAGCTTCTTTGGGAGATAACCCCTTCCAAACCATTTTCACCAGTGGTATCATCTTATTGCATAACTGTTTAAGTCTAACATCTATAATCTAATATGGTGATACTATATATGATCATCCTGCAATTGTACATCTTCATACTCTATGACATATGAAGGGTCAGGTTGGTACTTTTTGAGCTGAGACACATGGAATACATTATGTACTTGGCTCAAATGAGGGAAGGGCAAGTCTATAGGCTAAAGGTCCTACTTTATTGAGAATTTAGAATGAACCTATGTATTTTGGACTGAGCTTTTTACTTTTAATAGACCAACCCCTTATGACTGGAGACACTCTAACAAAGATATGGTCTCCAACCTCAAACTCTAATGGCCTTCTCCATCTATCTACATAACTTTTCTGTCTATTCTGTGTCATTAGGAGTTTTTTTTCTTATGATCTCAATTTGTGTAGAGGTTTGGTCTACTAACTCTGGGCCTATTAAGTTTCTTTCTCCTAGCTCAACCCAACACATCAGAGACTTACACTTCCTCTCATACAATGCCTCGTATGGTGCCATTTGAATACTTGCATGATAGCTATTATTATAGGTAAACTCCACTAAAGGCAAGTATGTATTCCAGTTTCCTTTCATCTCTTATATACGTGCCCTCAACATGTCCTCTAAGGTTTGGATGGTTCTCTCTATCTATCCCTATGTCTAAGGGTAATAGGCTGTATTAAATATGAGCTTAGTACCTAGAGCATCCTGTAACAATCTCTAGAAGTTTGAAGTGAACCTGGGATCTCTATCTAATACTATGCTTCTAGGCACACCATATAATCTCACTATCTCTTGGATGTATAGCTAGGCTAATTTATCTAGGGTAAGAGTGGCTTTTATCACTAAAAAGTGAGCTGACTTTGTTAATCTATCCATTATTACTTATATGGCATCATGCCCTGATGATGTTTTAGGTAAAGCCATGACAAAATCCATAGCTACACTATCCCATTTCTACTTTGGGATATCTAGGGGCTAAAGTAACCTACCTGGCTTCTGCTACTTTATTTTGACTCTTTGACATACTAGACATCGGGAGACATACTCTGCTATGTCTGCTTTCATTTCAGGCCACCAAAACATGTTCTTTAAATCATGATACATTTTATTACTGCCTAAATAAATTGTGTATTTACTTTTATGTGCCTCCTCTAGTATTTTCTCTTTAATCTTAGCATTTCTAGGCACATACAGCCTATCCCTATACCTCACTATGTCATTCTCAGACAGATTAAACTCCTGAATGCTACTCTGGGTTATCTGGGATATAATATTTCTTATATGGTCATCTGTTTGCTAAGCTTCTTTTATTTGATCCCTTAGGTCATTTTCTATTCGGGTTTCGCTCATTAACAACTTCCTTGAATGCATTTCACATGAGAGATTCATATCTCTAAATCTCTCAATCAATTCTAGCTCTCTAATCATCATGCAGGCCATATGTATGAATTTTTTACTTAGGGCATCAGCTACCATATTAGCCTTACTGGGATGGTATTTTAGTGTGAAATCATAATCTTTCAAAAATTCTAACCATCTCCTTTATCTCATATTCAATTCTTTTTGTTCAAATAAATATTTAAGGCTCTTGTGGTCATTGTAAATTTCTATTGCTACCCCATATAAGTAGTGTCCCCATATTTTCAAAGTAAACACCACTGTAGCTAGCTCTAAGTCGTGTGTGGGGTAATTTTCTTTGTGAGGCTTTAACTGTCTAAAGGCATAAGCCACCACTCAGCCTTTCTACATAAGCACACATCCTAACCATTTCTTAGAGGTATCACTATAGACTACAAAAGTCTCTCTAGGGTCAAGAAGTACTAAAACTGAGGCCATGGTTAACTTATGTTTTAACTCTTGGAAACACTTCTCATATTTCTTATCCCACAGAAACAACACATTCTTTCTAGTAAGCCTAGTCAGTGGCATCGCTATCTGAAAAAAGCCCTGAATTAATCTCCTGTAATAACCTACTAAACCTAGGAAGCTCCTTATCTTTGTCACTGTTCTAGGTCTCTCCCACTGTAACATTGCCTCTACCTTATGAGAATCTACTGTGACCCTTGCCTAGGAGATCACATGGCCTAGGAATTGAATTTCAGTGAGCCAAAACTTACATTTACTAAGTTTAGTATACAACTGCCTTTCTCTCAGGGTCTCTAAGGCTAATCTCAAATGCTGCTCATGTTCTTCCCTGCTCTTAGAATAGATAAGGATATCATTTATGATGATAACTAAAAATCTATATAAGTATGGCCTGAATACTCTATTCATGTAATTCATGAATACTATGGGTGCATTCGTCAATTCGAAGGGCATAACTAAAAATTAATAATGATCGTATTTAGTCCTAAAAGCAGTCTTAGGAATATTCTCAATCTTAATCCTGAGTTGATGATATCCTGACCTGAGGTCTATCTTAGAAAAGATTGACGCTCCCACTAACTGATCTAGAAGGTCATCTATACAGGAAAGATGGTACTTATTCTTAATGGTTATTTTATTGAGCTCCATATAATCTATATATAGTTTAAGGCTCTCGTCTTTCTTCTTTACAAATAAGATTGGAGCTCCATATGGCGAGACACTAGGTCTAATGAAACCCTTTTCTAAAAGCTCTTCTATTTGTTTCTTAAGCTTAGCTAGCTCGGTGGGAGCCATTCTATACAGGGTTTTAGACACTAGACCCACCCCAGGTACAATATCTATAGAAAACTCAACCTTTCTCTCGACAGGTAGTCTACTAATTTCTTTATGAAAGACTTCTGGAAACTCTCTCACTACAGGAATATCCTCTATAGACTCTTCTACCTCAGCCTGAACTAAAAAGAAAACTAGATATCCCTGACAACCATGCCTTAAAGACCTCTTAGCCTAGGAGGTGGTCATAACAGATAACTTAGTCCTCATACTAGGCACAGTTCCACATTCAGGTAAAGTAATACATTTATAGGAACAATCAAGTGTGACATTATTTATAAACATTCAATACATATCGATAATCAAATCAATGTTAATAAGGGCATACATATCAAATCAATGGTAGTATGGCAATGATTAAACTAGACTACACAATTTAAGTAGACATGAGAGGTAATGGCTCTATTTCATGTGGGGGTAGATACATGCAAGTTATATGATAATGTAGGCATACTCAAACCCAACCTCCTAACACAGTCATATGATATAAAAGGGTGGCTAGCACCTGAATCAAATAAAGCAGTTATAAAAAAATCATTTATCTTAATAGTACCTTAGATCAGACTCGGGGACCAATTAACCTCCTGCTGTGTTAGGACAAAGACTCTACCCTGGGTGTGAGGTCTGGGCGCAAGAGCCATCTCCCTCTGCTAAGAAAACTATTGGGGAGCATGTGTGCAGTCCTTGATCATATGCCTTGGCCTATGCATCTATAACATATATTCTGCCCCGTATAACATAGTCTATTCCTATGATTTCTGCCACACTAGGGACATACTATAGGTGCAGAACTACCTCTGTTGGACTGAGGTCTTCTTCTCTTGCCTCTTCTATTCCACTAGCTTCTACCACCTCTTTTGCTAGTCACTGTGGCCTATGTTTCCTTTCTAAGTCTCTTAAGCTCAGAGAAGGGAGGTTTGGCACTAGAAGTAGGCTGCATCATTCTAAGATTTGCTTCTGTAACTTTACAAATCTCAACTAGGGTGTTAAAGTTCCAGATTCTCTACAAAACCACCCTGTCTCTGATCTTAACTAGTAAACCTTTCTCTAACTTGTCTGCTCTCCAACGCTCGTCATCATGTCTCTATAAATATGAGGAATATCTAGAAAGCTATACAAACTTGGCCACATATTGATCCACAAACATTTTGTAACACCATAAATTTCTAACTCATTTCACAACATTCTTGTGCTTTACATTCATAAATTCCATGAAAGAGCAAGAAAAGGGTTTTAAAATAATGCATTTCTTTGCGTTGCGTCGTGTATGAAAATTTCATTCGGTGTCACGTGGATCATGTGAGTTTATACATCACATTCTCATATTTAATTACATGAATACAACTTATTCACATCATCAAAAGTGGCCTACATCTCATAGAACTCAAAAGGAAGCTTAAAATACACATATATATTTTCAGCCAAATTTGTCCTCATTTCTGTCACAAATTTGAAACATCATAACTAATTTTAGAAAAATAAAAATCAGCATTATTGGCCATTCTAGAAATATACACATGTCTAATTTATACTAAAAATATGTTTAGACCATAACATCCAACACAGAGGGCTTTTGATATTCGAAATGGTCCAATTAATTCTGCAACAAATTTCAAAAATCTCCAATTAATTCCACAAAAATCCAATCCATGAAAATGCTACCAATTTGAAAAGCTGTGGATGTTCGCTAGAGGGTAAAGATAACTCCAGACCAGTTCAGGCATCCCAAATCTCGAAACTTAATCAAACTGTAACTGAGGTTGATTGGAGTTCCTGATACTAGATAGATTCTTTAAAAATTCATATCTCCCTCTCTAGACATCCACATAAGGTGCTTCTAGTTGCCACAAGTCACTGGAAATGTTTAGTTTCTTTGCATAAAATTTCATAGCAATTGGATATCATTTGAGCCCTGTGTGATAGATTTCATTTTCAAACCTAAGTGAACAGTGACATGACCAAAATCAGAATTTTTGCCAACTCTGGAAATTCATCAAATATTCTGTAGTCCTCCAAAAATTTTGTTCTTTAGCTTCCCAAAAACTTCAACAAGCTTTAATTGCATGCCAAATCTCAGATCAAGAAGAGCTCATTTGGATCAAAAGTGATATAGGGTTCCATTATGGTCAATTTTGGCTCCATATAGGATACCAAAATGTCCAAATGGCTTTCCTTAGGGTTTGGCACCTTTTAGGCAAGTCTAAAAGCATAATTAGGACTTGTGTGAGCTGCCTAAATGGTCCCAACCCTCATACATCTCATTTTGGCTATGCCACTTGCAATTATACATAATTACATAAACTCATTCAAGGAGCCACAATTCCATAACATGCTCAATTTGCATTCTAGTGATCACATAATAAATTCTCCCATTTATACATGACATATTATCATAATTACATATGTTTATTACATTATAATACATATACATCCATTAATTACATCATTTGCCAATTGTATGGCCTTAAAGTAGCAAAATTCATATTCTTGGATGTCATACTCTCATCTTCAAGGTGCTTGGCTTCCATTACCTTGCTTTCTTAATCCACCTAGCATGTTAGAACATTGGAGAGGAGGGAATGAGATTCAAAGAATCCCAATAGTTTATCTCTCATTCAATCATACATAATGGATGCAAACAAGTCTCATAAATGCATGCATGGTCATGTTGGCATGTACAAACATTCAAGAGGTATTTTCATCATTGAGAAAGTCATACATAGCATATAAAGGCTTGCCAAGCAAGTGGATTGGCCTCACCCAATTTCTTATGGATGTTGGACTTGTCTCACCCATCCTTTAAGAGATTCTTAGACTCAACCATGCTCTTGGGAGTCCATCTCACTTTTAGGAGACTCTTTACTTTGTTTCAACCAATCTTAAGAGTTTTTAGCTTATCCTCACCACGGCTAAGGGTTCTTGGCCTCACCATACTCAAGCAAGCCCAAGCACACATTATAAGCATCATATGAAATTATATTGTAACACCATGGCACCATAGAATCAAAGTTATGCTAGATCACTTTTCATGGCTTAAAAATACACATACAAGGATAAGTAAAGCAAATAATCATGCATGAGAGAAAGAGGAGTGAGCTACCTTGGATACAATTACACATTTTCCCTCTTGAATCCAAGCTCCCTTTTTTGGCCACACACACACAAAAGTGTGAGGATGATTTCTCTTGGCCTAAACACAATTTATGGAAGCCAATTAAGTTCATTGAATTAATTCTAAGGCCACACAACTTACTTAGACACTAGCTTGACTTATAAACCTCATTGTGGTTCCATAATTTCACCTAATGAAGCAACACCCCTTAAATAAATTCTAGGCTCCATTCTTTCCTTTCAAATATGATTCTTGACTCCTTTTAAGCCTCTTGAAGTTATCACACCATTAAAACAAAGAGCCTAACTATATATTGCTTCTTTAGGTCATATTATGGAACATAAAGCACAATCTCACTTTCTATGGTTTCTAAATTTCTCCCAAGGCTTCCTTTCATATTCAATAATCATATATGACTCAAAAATGGGCTTAGAAAAATTTAAAACTCTCCCTAGCTATGCTATCTCCCTTAGGCCGATACAATGGAGTATAATGGGTTCCATGAAGTTTTCTTTGTTTTCTCAAGGGAAGATGCATATGAGAGAACTTCTAAGGATCTTAAGAAGTCATTTAAACTCTTATTTAGGCCTCAAAATCATTGTACAAAATTAGATTTTACAAGGTGCAATTGAAACCCTAGAAATTGCATCTTGAAATTCCATGGTTTTTTGTTAATTCTCTTGGCATATTCTTAATCTCCACACCCTTTTTTCTTAGAATCACCCTTGGTTTTACCTAAAAATCAAACCCTCCAAGGGTTTCTTAGGTGGGGCAAAATGGTGGAGGAAGGGAAGGAAGAGATATCAACCATGGAAGAAGAAATTACCTTATTTTCTTGCTTTTTCTCACTTAAATCTTATTTTCTCTAGGCTCCTCTCTTCAAATCCGAATTTTCCCCTAAGTTTCTCCCTTAAAATAGATTTGTAAACTTCATTTTAATCAAAGGAAACAAAGGAAAATGAAGGAGAGGAGGTTTGGATGGAAAAAAGCATGGAAAACTACCAAGAAACCATACCTTAAGCATTTGATTTCTCCTTCTTCTTCTCTCCCTTTAGTGGGCCTAAACCCTAGCCTTCTTCTCTTAATTGGGCAGAAAAATATGAGACTAAATGAGGGAGAGAGTGGGGCACCTCCTATTTATAGGTGGAGGAGAATGGCTTTTTCAAAAATTCCCATTTTGCCCTTCACCTTTTGCATTTTTGTTTCTCCTTCATTTTAGCTCCTTTTTTAGAACCATCTTTTCTATTATAAAATTTAGATTCCCAATTTAGTAAAATGCCTTTGGAATCACTCAAAGCGGAGCTAAAATCTTCCCGAACGAATTCCTCAAAGTTCAGGTACGTTGACATTGGAAAACATCCACTGGAGGGGATTTAACTGTCCTAGGGCTTCCCATGGTTTTTAGGGCATTTGAGAACCCCAGAGAACTCAAAACTTTCATTTAAAAATCCCTCCTATGTGAATTCCAAAATTTGCTCAAAATTACAAAAATGCCATTAAATTTTGTAAGATTTACATCAAAATTTGTTTCTTCATTCTAGCTCCATTTTTCCTTCATTCTGAGGCTAAGATTCTCATTTTTAGGAATCTAGAATGTTACTCAAATTTTTTAGGACCTTAACTAATTCATTTCAGGGGACTTGCTTTGAAAATGTGCTTGTTTCCGTCGTTTAACAAAAATCGAACGTTACACATTCCCTCAGTTTGCCTCAAGAGTACGCACTTCGACTCCTTCTGATCCCTGATGGAACTGGGGAAATACCTCTTATAAAAGGCCTGGAGGAATACCTCCTAAGTAATTGGAAGGTTCCTTGCTCTCAGGATAGGCTCAGTGCCCCTCCACCAATAATTAGCTTCTTTCTCTAACTAGAAAATAGCCATAGTGGCTTTCTGCTCAAAGGTACACTCCATCACCCAGAATATCTTCTCAAACTGCATAATCTAGGCCTCAGCTTTCTCTATATTCAACTCACCATCAAAGGTGGGAGGCTCAAATTTTCTAAACTATGTAATAACCTGCTTGGTAGAAGGTTGCTCCAGGGCTGGAAGTGTTTGAGTGGGTAGAGTCTGAGCTACTTGCTAGATCTGTATGTGTGGCTATAGATCAGAATGAGTTGCCCCTAAATGCTTCGGATGATTTAAGTGTTGTAGTGGTTGTAGAGGAGGAGGTGTAGGGCCTTCACTGTCTCTCTGTGCAAGTCGTTCCTGTAACTACATAATCACGACCTGCTGCTGATCCAGGTGAGCCACTATAGCCTACAGGGCTCTAGTTACTAGACCACTAGGCTTGGCTCTATCCTCTGCATGAGCCTCTTTGGAAGGCCTATCTCTCCTAGTGTTCACCATCTTGCTGAAACATTATTAACAAACTTTAGCATAAAAAAGGAACACACTCACCACCATCACACTCGATTCATCCACAAATAGCTTATATATATAGGCAAACTCATATACATAAGGGTAAATCTCACATTCACAAGCCACAACCCATATCAAAGTGCTTAAACCTTTGCTCTAATACCAATAAATGTAACACCATAATTTTCTAGCTCATCTAGTGTGATTTCTAGGCTTCCTTCCATGCATAATACAAAAATTCCAAGGAAAGCCATTAAAAATATTCAATTATTTTGCGTTACGTCGTAGATAAATTTTTCATTCCATATCCCATGGAACATATGGACTCATTCTTATATTTAAATACATAAATACAACTCATAACCATCTCAAGAAGTGGCCAAGAACTCGAGCTAATGGAGTATATAAATAAATGTCACAAGTGCTACCTCGGGTTCATGGTCTAGCTTTCTATTGTGAACTTTGAAAAATCATAACTAATTCTAAAAAAATCTAAATTAAGCATACTATACCATTCTGAAAATCTACAGATGTCCACTTTGTGTTAGAAATAACTACATACCAAAACAAGGATGTCTAACTACTGGAAATTGATGGAACAATAACTAAGGCCCCCTATCGCTACTAGTATTGTCACTGAACTTCAAAAATTCATATCTCTCTGCTCAAAAATCCAATTGACATGATCTTGTGGCCATAGAAATCTTATCATGTCTAGTTTATTACTATAAAATTTCATGAGCATTGTCCATCATTTATCTCTCGAATGACATAGCACAAGAAACTGACCATATGAACAGTACTTATACCAAGATAATAGAAAAATGGCAACTTTGAAAAATTATAATTAATTCCATAGAGTTTAAAATAATCTAGTCTTTAGCTTCCTAAAGAGATCTATATGAGATCTATATGCATGCCAAATTTCATTGGCAAATTCATTCATTTGGTTAGATCTTGATATTGAGTTGCAAAAGTACTATTTTGGTGTCTCCAATGGGTCTCAAATGGTCCAAAATTGCTTCTAAGACATTCATGGCCACTTGAGCATGTGGGAAAACACTAAAATGGTCTACTTAATATGTCTCAAAGATGCACAAACCCAGATGTCACAAACTCACACTCTCACTCCAAGATATACACAAGATTACAAAGGCTAGTTCTTGCCATTCAATGTCCAAATCATACAATATCATCCATATGGCATCAAATCTCATTTATACATCATTCATTCATGTAATTACATATGTTTAAAAGCTCATACATCATATATAATATTGGATTACATCATATAGCTACAAAATGGCAAAATTCTACACTTTGTTGTCAATCTTCTTCCTTTAGGCTTGGTGGCCTCTATTTCTTGGCTCACTTGGTCCACCTAGACATGTTAGACTTGGAGAGGAAGGAATGAGATTCTAGGAATCCCAATAGCTCTTCTTCTTTTCAACCATACATAAAGAATATAAATCCAAGTCTAAAAATGCATACATGGCTATCATGGAACATGTAATCATTCATGAGACATTTCTAGCATTCAAGAAGTCATACAAAACATACATAGGCTTGCAAGCAAGTGGTTCGCCTCACCCATTCTCTTCAAGGATTTTGGACTTGCCTTACCTTTTTTCTTAAAGGTTTCTAACTAAGCCTTGTTCTTGGGAGACTCTTGGCTTTGTCTCAACCATTCTTGAGGATTCTTAGCTCATCTTCACCCTTGCTAGAAGGTTCTTGGCTTTACCACACTTAAGCAAACCAAAGCAAGTTTACAAAGCATCATTTAAAGACATAACGTAACATCATGATACCATGGCATATAGATGCATGTTAAAACATTTCTCTTGACTCAAAACATACATACACACATTTAAGACAAGGTAAACATCTACTCATGCATGCGAGAAAGAAAAGAGAGTTACCTTGCTTATAAATGCACACTTTCTTCCTTGAATTTGGTTCCTCTTCCTCGGTCACACACACATAAGGAGGTGGGACTTAGTTCATTTGGCCTAGACACATCATATGGAAGCCAATTACACTCTTGGAACAACTTATAAAGCCACACACTCATTAGAAAAGCTAGCTTGCTTTTAAAGTTCACTTATGGTTCCATAATGCACTTAATGAAGCAACCCTATGAAAACATGATTTTGGCTCCATTCTTTCCATCCATCTATGATTCTTGACTCCTTTGAAGCCTCTTGGAGTCATCACATAATTAATTTAAGGAGTCTAGCTAGGTGTTACATCTTTAACCCATAATATGGAACCTATAACTACATCTCACTATCTATAACTTCTAAAATTCTTTTCAAGGCTTCCTCTCATCCTCTCCCATCATATATGACTCAAAATCAAGCTTGGAACAAATTGAAACTACCCCTTGGTGCTCCATCTAGCTTAAGCCTAAACTATACACTCTATGAACACCAAGTGAGTTTGCTTTGTTTTCTTGATGGAAGATGCATGTGAGAAGCCTTCTAGAGATCCTAAAAGCTCATCCAAGCATTCGTTGAGGCCTAGGAATTCATGTATCAAAACAAAATTTTAAGGGAATACATAAAACCCTAACTTTTCTATCTTGAAATCTAATGGTTATTTTGTTATTTTATTTGCATATTCTTGTTCTTATCCCTCATTTTTATAAGATTCACTCTTGATTTGGCTAGAAATTCAACCCCTCTTAGCTAGTCTTATATAGGGTAAAACATGCAAGAGAAAGAACAAGAAACATCAAGCTTGAAGTATGGCAAAATCCTTGATTTCTTGGTTCCCTTGGCTTGATCTTCAGTTTGTTTAGCTTCTCTTCTTGATTTTTGAAAATTCCCCTTTAGGTCTGACCTCAAAATAGACCCAAAAGCTTCAATAAAACCATAGGAAAGAAGGGAAGATGGAGGAGAAGGAATTTGCTAAAGAGAAACTAAGAAAATCCATGAAAAACCATACCTTTTCATTACTTTTTCTCTTCCCTTTCTTCTCCCCCTTGTGCACCTCACTCTCTTGCTTCTTTCTTTGGTTTAGGGTGGAAATAAAATGAGCTAAGTGAGGGAAGAGTCGGATGTGGTCCTATATATAGGTAGGTTTAAGAGGTTATTTCCAAAAATCCCAATTTTGTCCTTCAATCTTGGCATTTTCGTATCTAGTTCATTTTCGGTCCTTTTTAAAAAAATTTTTTTCATCATAAAATTAGGTCCACAATCTTATAAAATGCCTTCGGAATCACTCAAATTGGAGCTAAAACTTTTCCAAACGAATGGGTCAAAGTTTTGGTCAACCGACATTAGAAAACGTACATTGGAGGGGTTTTAACTATCCTGGGGCTTCCCATAGTTTTCAGGGCCTCTGAGAACCCCAAAGAATTCAAATTTATCATTTAAAAAGCCCTGTGATGAGAATTTTAAAATTTGCTCAAAATTACGAAAATGCTATTACATTACATAATAATTTCGTTGCTTTCCTTCTGGTTATTTTAGCCTTTGTTTTAGGGCACCTTGGGCCTCCTAGATTCATTACTTATTGTCTAGATCATCATTCTAATTTTTCTTGGCCTTAACCAATTCATTTCAGAGGACTTACTTTGAAAACATATCCATTTTTGTCGTTTTTACAAAAACTGGACATTACATTTTTTGTTCCCAATTTCTTATAGTGGGGAATTGAGCACAATAGCTCTTCCTTGACCTAAAAATGAATTTAGCTGGACCCAACCAATATGTTTTTAGCTCTTATCTCCGTGACATGGAATTGAGCACAGTAGCTCTTCTTTGGCTTTGAATTGAGTTTAGTTGAGCTTAATTAGTTTGTTTTGATGCCATGCCTTGATGAGAAATGAGTTTATGTTATGCCATCAACGAATAATCACATATTTTATATTATAACATGCCTATAGTATCAATTTCATATCTCTAATACTTTTAGTAGCATAAAATATCAACATTAGAGGTCCATTTTTTTCAAAAACGCATAATTACATAACTTCATCATATAAATTCCAAGATTCATATTAAACAAATATGTTTAACATGGAACATCATAAAAAGAAGTATAAATTTTCAGATTTCAAGCCTTATGCTCCAAACTACCACATTTACATAAGTCCCTATATTAGACACTAATTTTAAAAGTTCATATCTTGAGCTATAAAATCTTAATTCGGGCAAATTAGGTATCTGTGGAAAGCTCAGAATATAAGCTACATGTTGTAAAAATTTCAAGCTGAAACAAGTTCATTTGGGCCACAAAAATCTAATGGAACAGTAACGGCTATTGTTTTTACATACAAACCAGAACCTAAAATTTTAGACATGTATATCTTTGGTTATACAACTTCGATTCATGCAAACTTAGAGGCTATGAAAAGCTTATAATGTCAACTATATTTTTGAAAATTTCATGAGTATTGGAGTTCCTTTAACCTTTCAAATGCATGAAATATTAGATCTAGACAATATGAATAGTGCTCAGTAATTTCTGTAATTTTCAACCAACTTTGAAAAATCATAATAAATTCTACAAACCTCCAAAAATTATTTTCTTTGGCTCTATGAAAATCTCTAAATGGGCTCTAAATGCCTACCAAATTTCATCCAAAATTTTATTTGGTTTGTTTTGGTTTATGTAATACCTCAAAATTAATTAAGGATAATTATGATGAATTAAAGAATTAATATAGGGATTTGGGAAAAATAAGGAAAATGAGATTTCTAAAGAAATGGGTTTATTTTAAGCATTTCGAGCTAAAAATCATGTTTGGTTATTGTTCAGTGAAGATATATTAATTAAGGTCATAGGTTTAATTAGGGAATTAACTAAGGGGAGATGGACATTTAATTTAGGTCTCATGATTAACTTATTTATGCCATGAACTAAGTATAGAAGCCCACTTTTGGTCTTAAGAAAGTATAATTCTACTTCTTAGAGGCCCAATTATAATCTCGTGTAGACACAATTCAAATAAATCCATATACTATAGCCCAACAAACTAAATTTTAAACTTACTTGGGTTTTAGGCTTCTGGGTCAGCCCAAACCCATGAAAAACCTTCCAACTTGTGGCCCAATAAATTCCCACCATAATGTAAATAGATTTTTGGGCCTTTAAATCAGCACACTCTCTCCAACTCTAAGAGTTTCTGCAACCCATCTCACCTTGCACTAGCCCATCTTCACTAAAACCCTAAGAGGCCTTCTCCCCATCTATTTGGCTACTAAGACACTCATGTTTTACAGAACAAGGAAGCCATGTTCGCACTTGAGAAGAGGGGCTAGGGTTTTTCTGCATTCTTCCACCATTTCTCACTTCTAAGGAAAGATTTGGCCAAGGTAATCTATATAAGACATGTCCCTCTCATTCTCCTCTTCATTTTGGTCTAATTAGTTTCTGGTTTTTGGCATTTTCATCTTTTTCTCAAATTTGAAATTTGAAGTTTAGGTGATTCCTTGCAAGATTTTTGGAGTTTGGAGTTAGTGGAAGTATAGGTAAGTGTTTGCTTTCATTTTATGGTGTAACCTTGCTTAGATTTCATGTTATAAGCTGACTTTGGTATATGGCTAATTCTATGTGTGAAAATCCAAGTTGTAAGGATGGCCCATTGTCACATCCTAAATTTTCTATAACTATTAACATAACCAAAGTTATTTAAGGACTAACTTGGGAAATTAACACTAGAGAGAAGGGTACATGATAGGAAACCTTATAAAGATAGTAGCACATTCATTTGTCTACCATGAAAACAAGTAGGAACAATTCAAGACAAGCTTATAGCTATACATATCATAACATAGTGTCCATCTCACGTACATGGAAATGTAGGTAGGCTTGGTCATGGTGGTGTTCCACTTAGCCATTGGAATTTGTAAGGAATTGCATGTAAATGAATGAGTTAAACAATCTAACATGGGGACACATAAGTTAGATAGAGATGTGGGACCAGAGAAGAGAGGAACTTTAATAAAACAATGGACACCTCATGCTTCACTATGCAAACCATGTCTATATGTATATGGATGTCATTCAGATGATGTTAGTTAGTGTTTAATCATGGGATAGCTAGTAGATAGTGGGGAATGCAATGCTAGTTTGTAATCAAGGAAGGGAAGCCACTTAACATGATAATCGAATAAGAAATGAAGTGGGAAGAATTTAATTAAACTAACCCCCTTCCCACCTTATGCTTACACCTTCCACTCACATATATGTATATTTAATTAGTAATTGGCTAGTGCTATAAGTTTTGGAATTTCCATGGGAGTTAAATGCTATATACAATAGGTGTATTAGGTGGGAATAAGATGGAGGAAACGTTGCCACATAGATTAGCACTGGTCATAGAATGGAAAAGAAGGCAATTCAAGAAAATCAAATCAAAAGAAGCTACCATATGCTTGCACCGTCCAAAGCATATGCCTTCATATTCAATTATCATTCGGTCATGGAAATTAGAGTGTCTAACCATAGGAATGAGATATTATCCTTTTATATAGTTTAGTGGGGAATAAGACACAAGCATGATGCCACTAAGCCTTACACCGAACAAGAAATTGGAACCTTCACCCTTGCCACCTCATGCTTGCACCGTTCACCTATGTATGTGTAATGGATTAATGTTTAGTTAGTGCTCTTATGCTGCATTTCCATGGAAGTTAAAGGTCAATTGTAAAATATGTCTTAGGTGGAGATAACATAGATAGGATGCTACCCACCTAACCTTGCACCAAATGAATGATGAGAAGCATGAACTGCCTATTATGATGATCACCATCCACCTTAATTGATTTTAAGGTGAGGGAAGTACTGGTAAGAGGGGAGAAGGAAACTTGGACAGCCATAGAAGAGGAGAGATGGAAAGATGAACCAAGGTACAAGGATTCCATGAAAGGTAAGTAGAAAATTTAATATGTTCTAAGTTGCTTCCTTGACCTAATCAAAATTCTGGACTGGAATATTTTTCCTTTTATAAAATTAGTTAGAAAAGGATTTTAAAGCCCAAACTTTTATAACAGGTCATCCATTCCTTATACTTGAAATCTAGAAAATTATAGAATTTTTGGAACAAGGTAGATCAAAGAAACAATATACTAACTCAAACTAGTTCCTAGATGAGATAGCTTGGGGCTGATCTTATAACAAACCTTGTTAAATGGGTAAATGAAGGAATCAGTACATGAAATTTGGTGGAAAGGTAGCTAAGACGTATAAACTTAGGTCTACAAAGTCTTAGAATTTTCTAACCTCATTTGGTAGGGCAACAAAGCTAGAAACAACAAGGACAATGTACGGCGAGCTTAATTGAGGTAGTGGCCAAAACAGTAGAAGTTTGGGGGTTATCCTTAGGAATTCTTGAAAACTATTTTGGCTTATAATAACATAATAAAGGGTCATTCTACCCATTTTTATGATTTTTGGATGTCATTTAATAGGTGAAATAAATTTCACAAAGGCAAGCTCAAAAATGTAGTTAAATTGTGACTATAGTAGCTTTTGTTTCTTACTATTGCAGTGTGAATTTGTATGGTAATTAGAGAATCAAGCTTGAAAATAAGGACTAAGGACTTAACTTCAAAGCACTAGACCACACATGAATAATGTAGATAGTAACCAACTAATGAAAAGGAAAAGAAAATGAAGACGTGATTGTTTACAATTAGGAATTTCCAATCATCAACTAACAAAATGGGTTTAGGAATTTTCATATAGGGGGATTAATAGTTTAATTGAAATATAAATATTAACCATGACTCATTTTTAATTCAAGTAATGCATGATTGAAATTTAGGAAGGCAATTAGGACAACAAGAGCTAAGGATTAATGTGACAGAACAACGATGAGTGGCTCGTCGTGCAACCCTCAAAATAATACTAGGTTGATAAAATATGTAGTTAATGGCACAACCTAGGTCATCTCCCTTGGAATTGGCGTTCAATGTTTAATTGAGTTTTCCAAATGTTAAAAGACTCTAAAATTTCCTAAACAAAGGGGATTTTGATTTACTTAAACTATTTAAAATAAAATTGAATTAAAATTCCTAATTACTATCTAATTGAGTGAATTATAGTCTTGTGACTAGCTTTGGATTCGTCCCTTGGTATCCACTATCCTTATCCTAATCCAATTATGATTAATTCTGGCCTAAGAGTTCCTAAATGTGTTCATAACAATTTATCTTGGGTAACTGCTCAAGATATGAGAGATTAACGATCTAATGTTGAATTGAAACCTCACATCCAAATTAAATTGTCAATTCTTGTTTTAGGATCAATGAACATCCAATTTGATTGATTAATTAATTGATTAGCCTCTGAATCATCCTAAATATTTAATTAACTAACTAAACATTAAGGAATCCTCAATTCAAACAAATAATCTCACTCATGTATTTTATCGAACACCTTCGAAGCACATATGGGAATTCAGATAAAAATGAAATTAATCAGATCAATTAATCAACAAAAAGGACTTCCTAATCAGTGTCTAACCAGCCACTAATTATAATTACACAAATTCCCTATCAAATACAACTTAACCAAGACAATAATTGAAAGAGAAAAAGTGTAGGAAAAATAAGGAAATTCTTAGCCAAAATTCTGAATTTTCTCCATGGATTCAAGCTTCTCCAAGAGCTTCCTCCTAGCTAGCCTCAAGGTGGATTAGAAAATCATGGGATGTGGAGATGGATGGATGGTGTGGAGGCATGGAGTGAATGGAAGAAGAGGGTGTAAGATGGAAGATGGATGAATGGTTTGATGGATGGATCCTCCGAATGAATGGGAACGAAGGATATATATAGATGAAGATTTCCGTAAACATTGAGGCGTGAGATGGTTGGATTCTGCGAATGGATAATGGATTGTCATGAGTTGAACGAAGGAAGAGTGCAGAATGAAGTCTCATTCTCCTTCACGTATCTTAGTTGCTGCTTGCGTTTTATCCGAAGGTAATTTATTTTTATTCACCTCACGTGCTCAGCTATTCAAGAGTTTATATTGTATATGAGTGTGGGCCCCATTTTAAAGCTAAATATAATATTCGAATTCATGTGAGCTGCCTGCTTTTCACGTAGCTTTCTTCTTGTTTCTGCTTCTCTTCGCTCTGCTCGTGGTTGTTGCGTTTATTCTGCTCGTTCAGCTCGTTCAACTCGTGTTGTTCTCCCATGTGATTTCTTTCATATCATGCAGCTTCTTCTTCAACTCATTTAGCTCATTCACGTAGCTTCTGTTTGTGGCTTTGTCTCCATTAACTTAACTCCATCTCCTGCATGTTCTCTACGTGAACATGCTCTGTTTTCCACGTTGGCTGCTGTCTGCTTTACTTTCAGCTCCTTTTGCTACGTAAAAACTGTAGCAAATACATTCTGTATCACATTGAAACTACAACTCTTCATGGCTTCTTTATTTGCTTTTTCTTCTTTAATCCAGAACCCACAGCTCTTCCTTCGTTCATTTTCTCCAGCTTGCAGCGTTGTTCTTTGCTTTGCTCTCAGCTTCAACGTGTTGCTTCTTATCCTTCACGTCATCTTCCACGTTGAACAGAACCATGCATCTGCTCAGCTCTGTCTCACGTGTTGTAGCTATGCCTTACTTATTCATTCCTTACATGTTTTCTTCCTCTTGATTCAGCTTCCAAAATTCGTGGCTTCATACTACTTTCCACAAGGTTCATTACAAATCAGGCCACAGCTCCTTCTCACGTTGTTTTTTTGTGTTGTTCCCCCCAGCTCCCCTCTTCGCATTTTTCTTCAGCTAGCTCCCAACCCCCTTTTCATGCTATTTTCATGTCTTCATTTAATCCAATATTTCATGTGATTTACTACTTTCTCATCTAAAAACCTATTGCTTAATTCTTACTAAATGAATCACGTGGCTTCTTCTCTTTAATCTCCGGCTCATACATGTAATTCTTCCACATGGCTGCTTTTAGCTCCAAAAACTCGTAGCTTAAGTGAGAGCTACCTAGGTTAATTTCCCTATGCTTCATTTAATTTTATTTTCTGTTCCTCACATGCTTCATAGTTCCACGTTTTGCCCTTTTATGTGTTGCCTGAGTTGTACATGGACAGAATACATGAACCCATGGTCACATGCATCATTTCCACGTCATTTATATTCCCAGCTCTTTCATGTGAGAGCTTCTTCCATGTTCTATCCAGCCCATAGCAAACACGTCAACCCAAGCTCAAGTCCCTTTCCATTTTTATCTCTTCCTCACTTGCTTTTCTTCAATTTAATTTTCTATTCAAATGCTCCAATTACATATTAAAATTCTGCACAAAAAAGTGAGAAAAATCAAATAGGAATATTCACAAAAATTAGTTCAGATAAATTTAAGCATTAAAAACCAATAATTTGCAAATAAATTCCTAAAATATAGAAATGACCACTTAAAATAAAATCTTATCTAATTGAAGTCTTAGAGCCATATTTAATCATTAAAATGCCTAAGATAAGGAGAATAAAATATATATAAATTATGCTTATCAAACGATGATGAAACATGTAGTTAGCATGGTATTCTATTTGTTTACATACATAAATGCACTAAATGATTTATGAATTTCTTACACTGTGTATGTTTGCATAGATGCCCACTAAGTGACTCCCATGAGTATTAGATCACTGTTATTGGCCAATAACGAAGTATATTAGCCTAACGAATGATACCCTGCTACTTGGGATTTACATGCTTCTACACCGAATTGTGCATTGACTGTAAATTCTTTTTATTCAGTGTTCCTTATGTGTGTATACCATGAATCCATTGTTATCTTGTGGGATTAAATCTCATTGTAAAGCTAATCATTTTTTAGGTGTTGTTCATATTATAGACGGAGCCAGACCAACAGAGGATAACCATACCAATTAGTAGACTATGTATTGACTGTAGTTAGTTATAAATTCCTTAAATAATGTTAGATGTTGAAGTTTGACTTAGATGAGTAAGTAATGTTGTTTTATTGACCTCTCATTGGTTTCTATATAAATATAATATACGCAGAATTTACGGTATATTTAATGACAACACCTATAAGAACTATTGAACTTTATGTACAAGTAATCCCTTGTAATTGCGTTTGCATAAAACTGATTATCATAACCTTGGAAGCAATTCTAGAATAATAGTATGTATTCAATTAATGGGAAAAGACCATGTTTAAGCTTGTACAGAGACTTCTTAAGTGGATTAAAATGACAAAACATATGTGATGCGTATTGTTGTATTGTTGTGCCTTAGGAGCAGGTTGAAGTTTTAGTAATTCCATTTCCCCATAATGAAGTAAGAACTTGTAGGCTAATCAAAATTATAACGTTATCAACTTATGGTTTTTCTCATGAAAATGATAAAGGTTATCTAGGTATGACACCTATGGTGTGTTCTTGGTAGTTAAGGCTCAACTTAATCCATTTAACTTCTTAGATGTATGGGTAAGTGTTCCCTCTTCTCTTGTGTGGTGTATGTGCTGAATTCTCACATTTTGGATTGACTTATGCTGGATGGTTTGTATATGTGCGAAAATGGAGTAGTGGGGAGTGAATCATAGTGAGTTTTGATATATGGATCCTAAATTGGTGCAATAGATCATTAAGAAGCTTGGGTAAGAAGTTCTCAATGATTTCTTGTTAAGATTAATCTATGGATAGGGAGAATTTCCTTACTAATGATAGTTAAATGATAATAATCATGCTTATGTTAGGTTTGGTATATTTTGGATCATAGTGTTAGAGGAAGAGTAATTGGCTTCATTAAGTAACCAAGGTTATTTTGCTTAATTCCATGTATATGCTCATATTAATATGATATTTGTCATACGTGCTTGATTTTGAAATGCTAAATGATTAGTTGACTACTTGAATTACGATTATGATTGGACCTTGTGAGTCCATGGTGGAGCTGTCGTGCGGCTGCCACTCATGCATGTACTTCAAATTGGGCACTGGATTATGATCAGACCCCAGATGCACTGAGGCTTGGTTGTGCTCATTATAGAGTAGGTGCCATGGACGGACCTCTTTTGTTGTTATTGGCCATTAACATATTATATGTGATTGTTAGTATTGGATAGTAGTCATTGGTAGGTCAACTAGTTCATTTGCAAATTGAATTGATATTCTGGTATTGATGATATGAAATTGCATTGTATTGATTAATCTATACATATATATGGAATTTACCTCTTGTTATTAAGATTGTATATCTCACCTTGATTGTGGGCTAACATTTGTAGGGACCGGATCTTTTAGTGGCAAGGAGAAAATTAATGGAAGCTTACTATGTGGTTTAGTAGTAGGTAGGTTTGAAAACATTGTCAGATTATATTTGTATAATTAAACTACTACTTTTATGTAATTGCCACATTGCATCATAAAATGCCAAGCATAGGGATTGTAATCATTTGATACATCATATGTCAACTTAAACTAGTGATGTATGAAATTTCTATTAGGATTTATATTTGAATGGAAATGTGAGTAGTGTATGAACTCTTTGCTATCATTGACCTATGAACTCACTGGTTTATAGTGGCTAGAGAGTTAAGGATCCACATTTAAGTTTTAAAGGGGTAATGATAGACGTGTTAGGTAGATTAGTAAAAGAAAGACACTAAATCTTCACAAACTAAGTTACAGTGGCCTAGAGTGTTACTAGAGGGAGAGTTGGAGAGCATGGGATGAAATCTTGAGAGTTATAGGAACAGAAGGGAATTAGCCATAGCCAATATTGAATTAGCTGTGGCCAAAAGCAATGAAGTTGCCCAGGGAAGGAAACAAAGAGCAATTGGCCACAGCGAAAGGTGAAGTTAGTCGCGGCAAAATGTGTGAGGCAAGTCTGGGGGTGTTCCAGAGGGTAATTCACCACAGTGAAAAGGGTATTTGGCAGCGGCGAAATGTGCAAAATTTGTGAAGGTGCTCAATTTCTCATATTAACCTAGAAACTTTAGTTTTCTCTATGGAAATGATAAGGAATGATTTAGAAGCACTTGTAGGAGGTTCTTGTGAGTTAGAATTAATGGATGATAGGATTAAAAGCTTATAATTATGGGTTTGATTCCCTCATATGCATAAATGGTTATAAGTAATTAGTTAATGACTTTAACAATATCAAGATTTAAATTTCCTCAACTTTTCCTAATGTAAGTAATCATAATGACTTCTAATCTTGATTTATAATTATTAATCACGTCTTTAACCTTAATTTCCATGATTAGAAGTTAGGGTTGTTACATTTGGTATCAAAGCAATGGTTTAGGAGAACCGTTCTAATTTAAATTTTATAGTTAAAAGCTTGGCAATCATAATGCATACTTGGCATAGTATTAGCTTATAGGAATAGCTAATTATGTGAACATGCTTTTTGCTTTTCACCTTCAGAGAAGAAATATAAAGGAATAATGATGTGAGGCTTGTAGTGATTATAGAAATGAATGTTTCTTGAATTCTAGTGAGGAGATCACTTGTCACAATAAGCATGCCCCTAAGAATAATAGAGTGTAGTGAGATTCTACCTGATAACACTTTAGTAATACTAATTTTGAGACTTGAGATTATTAATGCCAATGAAAAGACTAGAATTTTGCCCTTCTTTTTTTTTTGGAGATTGGGTTACTAGTCTTAGTCTAGATAGGCAACTAGTTAAGGCTTGTTGCCAACTGGCTACATGGTAAATGCACTAGTCACTCATTGTGAGGCACTAGTTGACTAAATGAATGAGAATAGGTAATTGATGAGGATGATGAACAAAGCTACTAATAGTATCTGTGACTAGTTGACTACCATTTATTAAGCAAGTCAACTGGGTACGGCTGACCAGTTGATTGGTCTATCGAAGTAGTTAACTGATCGCAGCAAAAGTAGCAATTCTTTACTTAAGTGAAATTCTAAGCTTTTCAAGGGCCATCTAGAGTGATGTTAAGAACTTAGAAGACAATGATACAGAGTAGAACACTTGACTGGCTATGGATGCCTTACAGGAGGCAAGGAGTAAGTCTTATGTAACATTATAATTTCTAGCTCATTTCATGCTATATCTTGCTTCCCACTATGCATCTCATGGAAGAACCAAGAAAATAGCATAAAAATAATGAATATTGTTGCATTGTGTCGCGTATGAAAATTTCATTCGGTGTCACATGGACCATGTGAACTCATACATCATATTTTCATATTTAATTACATGAATACAACTCATTTGCATCATGAAAAGTGCCCTACAACTCATAGAACTCAAGGGGAAGCTTAAGATACACATACATATTTTCAGCCAGATTTTTTCACTTTTCTATCACAGATTTGGAAAATCATAACTAATTCTAAAAAAATAAAAATCATGCATTCTTGGCCATTCTGGAAAGCTACACATGTCTATTTCATGTAAAAATATGTACAAACCATAACATCCAACAAAGAGGATATTTGACATTCAAAATGGCCAGAGGTCAGGTTGTCCACTGGTGCTGTCACAAAATTCTAAAGCAAATTCAAAAATATCCAATTAATTCCAAAAAAATCCAATCCAAGAAAATGATACCAATTTAGAAAGCTGTGAATGTTAGCTAGAGGGGAGAAATAACTCCAGACTAGTTCAGGCATGCTATACCTTGAAACTCAATCAAACAGTGACTAAGGTCTACTGGAGTTCCTAATATTGGATAGATTCTTTAAAAATTCATATCTCCCTCTCTAGACATCCAAATGAGGTGGTTCTAGTTGGTACAAGTCATTGGAAATTTCTAGTTTCTTTGTATAAAATTTTATGGCAATTGGACATCAGTTGAGCCCTGTGTGATAGATTTTATTTTTGGACCTGAGTGAACAGTGATATGACCAAAACCAGAAGATTTGCCCAATTTGAAAATTCATCAAATATTCTCTAGACATCTAAAAATTCTATTCTTTAATTTCTCAAAAATCTCTCAACAAGCTCTAATTTCATGCCAAATCTTAGATCAAGAAGATTTTATGTGGACAAATAGTGATATAGGATTCTAAATTGGTTAATTTTGGCTCTATATGGGATACCAAAATGACCACATAGCTTTCTTTGGGATTTGGCACCTCTTGGGCAAGTCTAAAAGCATAATTAAGACTTGTGTGAACTACACAAATGGTCCTAACCCTCATGCATCTCATTTTGGCTATGCCACTTACAATTATGCACAATTACATAAACTCATTCAAGGAGCCACATGCCATAACATGCTAAATATACATTCAAGTGATCACATAATACATTCTCCCATTTATACATGACATATTATTATAATTACATATGTTTATAACATCATAATACATATACATCCATTGGTTACATCTTTTGCCATTGGTATGGCTTTAAAGTAGCAAAATTCAAGTACTTTCCTGTCATCTTCTCATCTTCAATGTGGTTGGCCTCCATTACCTTGCCCACTTGGTCCACCCATGTTAAAATATTAGAGAGGAGGGAATGAGATTCAAATAATCCCAATAGCTCATCTCTTATTCAATCATACATAATAGATGTAAACAAATCTCATAAATACATGTATGGTCATGTTGACATGTACAAACATTCAAGAGGCGTCTTCATCATTTGAGAAAAGTCATAGATAGCATACAAAGGCTTGCCAAGAAAATAGATTGGCCTCACCTAATTTCTTGTGAATGTTGGACTTGCCTCACCCATTCTTTAAGAGATTCTCAGACTCAACCATGCTCTTGAGAATCCATCTCACTTTTGGGAGACTCTTTACTTTGTCTCAACCAATCTTAAGGGTTCTTGGCTCATCCTCACCAGAGCTAAGGGTTCTTGGCCTCACCACACTTATGCAAACCCAAGCATACATCATAAGCATCATATGAAAGCATATTGCAACATCATGGTACCATAGAATCAAAGTCATGCTAGAACACTTTTCATGGCTTAAAAATACACATACACATATTCAAAGACAAGTAAAGCAAGCAATCATGCATGAGAGAAGAAGGAGTGAGCTACCTTGGATACAATTACACACTTTTTCTCTTGAATTCAAACTCCCTCTTTTGGCCACACACACAAAAAAGTATGGGGATGATTTCTCAAATAAATTTTAAGCTCCATTCTTTTCTTTCAAATATGATTCTTGACTCCTTTTAAGCCTCTTGGAGTCATCACAACATTAAAACAAAGAACCTAACTACAAGTTGCTTCTTTAGGTCATATTATAGAACATAAAGCTCCATCTCACTTTTTATAGTTTCTAAATTTCTCCCATGGCTTCCCCTCATATTCATTCATCATATAAGACTGAAAAATGGGCTTAGAAATATTTAAAACTCTCCTTAGCTACCCTAACCTCCTTAGGCCGAGACCATGAAGCTTAATGACCTTCATGGACTTTGCTTTGTTTTCTCAAGGGGAGATGCATGTGGGGAGCCTCTTAGGGATCTTAAGAACTCAATTAAAATCTTATTTAAGCCTAGGAATCATTATACAAAATCAGATTTTATAAGTTACAATTGAAACTCTAGAAATTGCATCTTGAAATCTAATGGCTTTTTGTTAATTCCCTTTGCATATTCTTAATCTCCACACCCTTTTTTCCTTAGAATCACCCTTGGTTCTACCTACAAATGAAACCCTCTTAGGGTTTCTTAGATGAGGCGAAATGAAGGAAGGAGGGGAACCAAAGGTAACTACCATAGAAGGAGAAATTACCTTGTTTTCTTGCTTTTTCTCACTTGAATCTTGTTTTCTCCAAACTCCTGTCTTCAAATTCGAATTTTCCCTTAAGTTTCTCCCTTAAAATAGATTTGTAAACTTCATTTTAATCAAAGGAAATAAAGGAGAATAGAGGAGATGAGGTTTGGATGGAAGAAAGCATGAAAAACTACTAAGAAAACCATACCTTTTTACCTTGATTTCTCTTCTCCTTCTTCTTCCCTTGGTGTGCCTAAACCCTAGCCTTCTTCTCTGAATTTGGGCAGAAACAATTGTATCTAAATGAGTGAGGAAGGATGGTGCCACCTATTTGTAGGTGGAGGAAAATGACTTTTTTAAAAATTTCCATTTTGCCTTTCATTCTTAGTATTTTCGTTTTTCCTTTGTTTTACCTCCTTTTTTAGAACTGTCTTTTCTATTATAAAATTTAGGTTCCCAATTTAGTAAAATGCCTTTGAAATCACTCAAATCAGAGCTAAAACCTTCCCGAACAGATCGGTCAAAGTTTAGGTACACTAACATTGAAAAACGTCCACCGGAAGGGTTTTAATTGTCCTAGGCTTCCCATGGTTTTTAGGGCCTCTAAGAACCTCAAAAAACTCAAAATTTTCATTTAAAAAGCCTTCCTGTGTGAATTCTAAAATTTGCTCAAAATTATGAAAATGCCATTTCGTTTCATAAGATATTCGTTAAAATTTGTTTCTTCATTCTAGCTCCATTTTTTCTTCCATTTGAGACTAGGATTCTCATTTTTAGGAGTCTAGAATATTGCTCAATTTTTTTGGGACCATAACTAATTCATTTTCTGTGGACTTGCTTTGAAAACGGGCCTATTTTCGTCGTTTAACAAAAACTAGACGTTACAATTCTCCCCTCTTTTAAAAAATTTCATCCTCAAAATTTAGATAACATACCTCATGGGAAGAGTTCTGGATATTTCTTCTTTATATCTTCTTCTAGCTCCCAGGTAGCTTCTTCAGGAGATAACCCCTTCCAAACTACTTTCACCAGCGGTATCGTCTTATTCCGTAACTACTTGAGTCTAACATTCACGATCCGATCTGGTAATACTATATATGATAGATCATCATGTAACTGCACATTCTCATATTCTATGACATGTAAGGGGTCAGGCTGATACTTTTTAAGCTGTGAATCATGGAATACATTGTGTACTTGGCTCAAATTTAAGGGAAGGGCTAGTTTGTAAGCCATAGGTCCTACTTTATCAAGAATTTGGAAATGACTTATGTACTTTGGACTGAGCTTTTTACTTTTTATGGATCGACCTATCCCTGTGACTGAAAATACTCTAATGAAGACATGGTCTCCAATCTCAAACTCTAACGGCTGTCTACGTTTATTTGCGTAACTTTTATGTCTACTCTGGGCCGTCAAAAGTTTCTTTCTAATGGTTTCAATTTGTCTAGATGTCTAGTCTACTAACTCTAGGCTTATAAGGCTTCACTCTCCTCGCTTAACCTAACACATCAGGGACCTACACTTCCTCCCATACAATCCTCATACGGTACCATCTATATACTTGCATGATAGCTATTATTATAGGCAAATTCTGCTAGAGGTAAATATGTATCCCAGTTTCCTTTCATTTCTAGCACACACGCCCTTAACATGTCCTCTAGGGTTTGGATGGTTCTCTTTATCTATCCATCCGTTTGGGGGTGATAAGCTATGTTAAATCTAAATTTGGTACATAGAGCATCCTGTAATGATCTCCAGAAATTCGATGTGAATCTGGGATCTCTGTTTGACACTATGCTCCTAGGCACACCATGCAATCTAACTATCTCTCGTATGTACAATTGGGCTAACTTATCTAGGGTATAAGTGGCTTTCATAGGTAAAAAAGTGTGCTGACTTTGTTAACCTATCCACTATTACCCATATTGCATCATGTCCCGATGATGTCTTAGGTAAACCCATGACAAAATCTATAGTTATACTATCCCATTTCCACTTTAGGATATTTAGAGGCTGAAGTAATCCAGCTGGTTTCTGGTGTTCTATTTTCACACTTTGACATACTAGACATCGGGAGACATACTCTGCTATGTCTGTTTTCATTCCAGGCCACCAGAACATTTTCTTTAAGTTATGATACATTTTACTACTGCCCAGATGGATTGTATACTTGCTCTTATGTGCCTCATCTAATAATTTCTCTTTAATTTCTATATTTCTAGGCATATACAGCCTATCCTTGTATCTCACAATATCATCTTCAAACAGATTGAACTCCTAAATGCTACCCTAGGCTATCTGGGTTTTAATCTTACTTATATGGTCATCTGTTTGCTAGGCCTCTCTTATTTGATCCCTCAGGTCACTTTCTATTTGGGTTTCACTCATTAATAACTTCCCCAAATACACCTCGCAGGAGAGACTCGTGTCTCTGAATCTCTCAATCAATTCTTGCTCTTGGATCATCATACCAGCCATGTGTATGGATTTTCTACTTAGGTCGTCAGCTACCACATTAGCCTTACCGGGATGGTATTTTAATATGAAATCATAGTCTTTCAAAAATTCTAATCATCTCCGCTAACTCATATTCAGCTCTTTCTGTTCAAATAAATATTTAAGGCTCTTATGGTCACTGTAAATTTCTATAGCTGCCCCATATAAGTAGTGTCTCCATATTTTCAAAGCAAACACCACTGCAGCTAACTCTAGGTCTTATGTAGGGTAGTTTTCCTCGTGAGGTTTCAACTGTCTAGAAGCATAAGCTACCACTCGGCCTTTTTGCATAAGTACACATCCTAACCCTTTCTTTGAAGCATCACTATAAACTACAAAAGTCTCTCTAGGGTCAAGGAATACTAAAACTGGGGCCATGGTAAACTTGTGCTTCAATTCTTGAAAACTACTCTCACATCTTTCATTCCACACAAATGGCACATTCTTTCTAGTAAGCCGGGTCAATGGCATCGCTATCTAAGAAAAGCCTTAAATGAACCTCCTATAGTAACTTGCTAAACTTAAGAAGCTCCTAATCTCTGCCATTGTCCTAGGTTTCTCTCACTGTAACACTGCTTCTACTTTATAGGGATCTATTGCAACCCTTACCTGGGAGATCACATGACCTAGAATTGAACTTCAGTGAGTCAGACCTCACATTTACTAAGTTTAGCGTACAACTGTCTCTCTCTTAGGGTCTCCAAGGTTAATCTCAGGTGCTACTCATATTCCTCTCTACTTTTTAAGTAGATGAGGATATCATCTATGAAGACAACTATAAATCTATCTAAATATGGCCTGAAGACTCTATTCGTGTAATCCATGAATACTGCGGGTGCATTCGTTAACCCGAAGGGCATAACTAAAAATTTATAGTGCTCGTATCTAGTTCTAAAAGTTATTTTGGGAATATCCTCAGCCTTTATTCTAAGCTAATAGTATCTCAGCCTGAGGTCTATCTTAGAAAATATTGACACTCCTACTAACTGATCTAGGAGGTCATCTATGCGAGGGAGAGGGTACTTATTTTTAATGGTTATCTTATTGAGATCCCAGTAATTTATACATAGCCTAAGGCTCTTGTCTTTCTTCTTTACGAATAAGATTGGATCTCCCATGGCGAGACATTGGGTATGATAAAATCCTTTTCTAAGAGCTCTTTTATCTATTTCTTAAGCTTTGCTAGCTCGGTGGAAACCATCCTATACGGGGCCTTAGACACTAAACTTACCCCAGGTACAATGTCTATAAGGAATTATACCTTTCTCTCTAGGGGTAGTCCGTTAATCTCTCTAGGGAATACCTCTGGAAACTCCCTCACTACGAGGATCTCATCTATACCCTCTTCAACCTTAGCCTAGACTGAAAAGAAAACTAGATACCTCTGACAACCATGCCCTAAAGATCTTTCAGCCTGGAAGGTGGTCATGACAGATAACTCAGTCTTCATACTAGGCACAGTCCCACACTTAGGTAAACTAATGTATCTATGGCTACAATCTAGTGTGGCATTATTTGCAGACATCCAGTTCATGCCAATAATCACATCAATATCAATAAGGGGCATATAAATCAAATCAAGGGTAGTAAGGCAATGATTAAACTGAATCACACAATTCAAACAAGCATGGGAAGTAATGGTTCAGTTTCCTGTGGGGGTAGATATATGCAAATCATATAGGAGTGTATGCATACTCAGACCCAACCTCCTAGCATAGTTATATGATATAAAAGAATAGCTAACACCTGAATCAAATAATGCAGTTATAGAAAAATCATTTATTCTAATAGGACCTTGAATCAGACTCAGGGATTGGCTAGCCTCTTGTTGTGATAGGGCAAAGACTCTATCTTGGGTCTATGGTCTGGGAGGAGGAGCCATCTCCTTTTGCTATACAATCTGTGGAGGAGCTTGGATGCAATCCCTAGCCATATGTCTTGTCCTACCACACCTAAAGCATACCTTTTGCCCCGTATAACATGGTCTGGTGTCGTGATTCTTGCCATATTAGGGACATGTGACAAGTGTGAAGCTACCTCGGGTGGACTGAGTCCTCCGTCTCTTGCCTTTCCAGCTCTACTGGCCTCTGTCACCTCTCCTGCTGATCACTGTAGCCTGTGATCCCTCTCTAGGTCTCTTGGGCTCAGGAAGGGGTGGTCCAGTACTAGAGGTAGGTTGCATCATCCTAGAATTCATCTCTGTCACTCTACATATCTCAACAAGGGTGTTAAAGTGCCTAATTCTCTGTGGCACTACCCTGTCTTTGATCTCAGAGAGCAAGCCTTTCTCTAATCTGTCTGCTCTCCATCTCTCATTATCATGTCTCTATAAATAGGAGGAGTATCAAGAGAGCTCTACAAATTTTGCTACGTATTGGTCCACGGACATCCCCTCAGTTTGTTTTAGGAGGATAAATTCTAATTCTTTCTCATCTCTAATGAACTGGGGAAATACTTCTCGTGGAATACCTGGAGGAACGCCTCCCATATAATCAGAAGGTTCCTCGCCCTCAGAATAAGCTCGGTGCCCTTCCATCAATAGTCTACTTCTTTTTGCAACTGGAAGATAGCCATCTTGGTTTCTGCTTAGACTTGCACTCCATCACCTCAAAGATTTTATCTAATTGCATAATCCAAGCCTCATCTTTATTTAAATTCATCTCACCATCAAAGGTGGAAGGCCTGAACTTTCTGAATTGGGTGATGATCTTTCTGGTCGAGAGTTATTGCTAAGCTAGAGGCGTCTGAGCTGGTGGAATAGGGGCAACTATCTGTATGTGTGGCTATGGATCTGGGTGAGTCACCCCTTAATGCTTAGGACAATCTAAGTGGGGAGGTGGCTATGGAGGAGTAGGTGTAGGGCCTTGGCTATCTATCTCAGCAAGTCATTCCTGTAACTGCATGATAACAGCCCGTTGCTGATCCAAGCAAGCCATAATAGACTGTAAGGCTCTAGCTACTGGATCACTAGGCCTGACTTTATCATTAGCATGAGCCTCTCTAGAGGGCCGACCTCTCTTAGTGTTCACCATTTTACTTAAACATCATAACAAATTTTAACATGAAAAAGGAAACACTTCCACCATCAACACACTCAATTCATCCATAAAATAAGCTCATATGCATCTAGGCAACTCATAAACACAAGCCATAATCAGCATTAAGAGCCTAAACCTTTACTCTGATACCAAAAATGTAACACCATAATTTATAGCTCATTTCATGCTATATCTGTGCTTCCCATTATGCATCTCATGGAAGAACTAAGAAAATAACATAAAAATAATGAATATTTTTGCATTGCGTCAAGTATAAAAATTTTATTCAGTATCACATAGACCATTTGAGCTCATACATCACATTTTTATATTTAATTACATGAATACAACTTATTTTCATTAGGAAAAGTAGCCTACAACTCATGGAACTCAAAGGGAAGCTTAAAATACACATACATATTTTTGGCCAGATTTTTCTACTTTTTTATCACAACTTTGGAAAATCATAACTGATTCTAGATAAATTGAAACGATGCATTCTTACCCATTATAGAAGGCTACAATGTTTAATTTATGATAAAAATATGTCCAAACTATAACATCCAACACAGAAGACATTTGACATTCAAAATGGTCTAGAGGTCAGGCTATCTATTGGTGTTATCGCAGAATTCTTCAGCAAATTTCAAAAATATCCAAGTAATTTCACAAATATCAAATCCATGAAAATGATACCAATCTGGAAAGTTATGGATGTTAGCTAGAGGAGAAAAATAACTCTAGACCGGTTTAGGCATGCCTAGACCTCGAAACTTAATCAAATAGTAACTGAGGTCAACTAGAGTTCTTGATACTGGACAGATTCTTTAAAAATTCATATTTCCCTCTCTAGACATCCAAATGAGGTGCTTCTAATTGGTAAAAGTCATTGGAAATGTTTAGTTTCTCTCTATAAAATTTTATGACAATTGGACATCATTTGGGCCTCGTGTGACTGATTTCATTTTTCAGACCTGAGTAAACAGTGACATGACCAAAACCAGAAAAAATTGCCAACTTTGAAAATTTATCAAATATTCTATAGACCTTCAAAAATTTTGTTCTTTAACTTACCAAAAAGCTCTCAATAAGATCTAATTGCATACCAAATCTCAGATCAAGAAGAGCTCATTTGGACAAAAAGTAATATAGGGTTTTAAATTTGTCAATTTTGGCTCCATATAGGATACCAAAATGACCAAATGGCTTTACTTGGGGTTTGGCACCTCTTGGGCAAGTCTAAAAGTATAATTAAGACTTGTGTGAGCTGCCCAAATGGTCCCAACCCTTATGCATCTCATTTTGGCTATGCCACTTGCAATTATGCACAATTACATAAACTCATTCAAGGAGCCACAATGCCATAACATGCTCAATATACATTTTAGTGATCACATAATACATTCTCCCATTTATACATGACATATTATCATAATTGCATATGTTTATAACATCATAATACATATACATCCATTGGTTACATCTTTTGCTATTGGTATGGCCTTAAAGTAGCAAAATTCAAGCACTTTCATGTCATCTTCTCATCTTCAAGGTGGTTGGCTTCCATTACCTTGCCCACTTGGTCCACCTAGCATGTTAGAACATTGGAGAGGAGGGGATGAGATTTAAAGAATCCCAATAGCTCATCTCCCATTCAATCATACATAATAGATGCAAACAAGTCTCATAAATGCATGTATGGTCATGTTGACATGTACAAACATTCAAGAGGCATTTTCATCATTTGAGAAAATCATACATAGCATACAAAGGCTTACCAAGCAAATGGATTGGCCTCACCCAATTTCTTGTGGATGTTAGACTTGCCTCACCCATTCTTTAAGAGATTCTTAGACTCAACCATGCTCTTGGGAGTTCATCTCACTTTTCGAAGACTCTTTACTTTGTCTTAACTAATCTTAAGGGTTCTTGACTCATCCTCACCATAGCTAAAGGTTCTTGGCCTTACCACACTCAAGCAAACCCAAGCACACATCATAAGCATCATATAAAAACATATTATAATATCATGGTACCATGGAATCAAAGTCATGTTAGAACACTTTTCATGGCTTAAAAATACACATACACATATTCAAAGACAAGTAAAGCAAGCAATCATGCATGAGAGAAGGAGTGAGCTACCTTAAAAACAATTACACACTTTTGCTCTTGAATCCAAGCTCCCTTTTTTGGCCACACACACACAAAAGTGTGGGGATGATTTCTCTTGGCCTAAACACGATTTATGGAAGCCAATTACGTTCATGGAATTAATTCTAAGGGCACACAACTTGCTTAGATACTAGCTTGACTTATAAACCTCATTATGTTTCCATAATCGTATCTAATGAAGCAACACCCCTCAAATAAATTTTAAGCTCCATTCTTTTCTTTCAAATATGATTCTTGACTCCTTTTAAGCCTCTTGGAGTCATCACACCATTAAAACAAAGAACCTAACTACATATTGCTTCTTTAGATCATATTATGGAACATAAAGCTCCATCTCACTTTCTATAGTTTCTATATTTCTTCCAAGGCTTCCCCTCATATTCATTCATCATATAAGACTGAAAAATGGGCTTAGAAATATTTAAAACTCTCCCTAGCTACCCTAACCTCCTTAGGCCGAGACCATGAAGCTTAATGACCTTCATGGACTTTGCTTTGTTTTCTCAAGGGGAGATGCATGTGGGGAGCCTCTTAGGGATCTTAAGAACTCAATTAAAATCTTATTTAAGCCTAGGAATCATTATACAAAATCAGATTTTATAAGGTAGAATTGAAACCCTAAAAATTACATCTTGAAATCTAGTGGCTTTTTGTTAATTCCCTTTGCATATTCTTAATCTCCACACCCTTTTTCCTTATAATCACCCTTGGTTTTGCCTAAAAATCAGACCCTCCTAGGGTTTCTTAGATGAGGCGAAATGGAGGAAGGAGGGAAACCAAAGGTAGCTACCATAGGAGGAGAAATTACCTTGTTTTCTTACTTTTTCTCACTTAAATCTTACTTTCTCCAAGCTCTTCTTTTCAAATTCGAATTTTTCCCCTAAGTTTCTGCCTTAAAACAGATTTGTAAACTTTATTTTAATTAAAGGAAACAAAGGAGAATGGAGGAAAGGAGGTTTGGATGGAAGAAACCATGAAAAACTACCAAGAAACCATACCTTTTTACCTTGATTTCTCTTCTCCTTCTTCTTCCCTTGGTGCGCATTTGGGTAGAAACAATTGTGTCTAAATGAGTGAGGAAGGGTGGTGCCATCTATTTATAGGTGGAGGAAAATAACTTTTTCAAAAATTCTCATTTTTCCCTTCATTCTTACCATTTTTGTTTCTCCTTCGTTTTAGCTTGTTTTTTAGAATCGTCTTTTTCATTATAAAATTTAGGTTCCCAATTTAGTAAAATGCCTTTGAAATTACTCAAATCGGAGCTAAAACCTTCCCAAATGGATTCATCAAATTTAGGTACACTGACATTGAAAAATGCCCACCGGAGGGGATTTAATTATCCCGGGGCTTCCCATAGTATTTAGGGCCTTTGAAAACCCCAGAAAACTCAAAAATTTCATTTAAAAAGCCCTCCTGTGTGAATTCCAAAATTTGCTCAAAATTATGAAAATGCCATTACGTTTCATAAGATTTTCGTCAAAATTTGTTTCTTCATTCTAGCTCAATTTTTCCTTCTGTCTGAGGCTAGGATTCTCATTTTTAGGAGTCTAGAATGTTACTTAAACTTTTCAGGATCTTAACTAATTCATTTCGGGGGACTTGCTTTGAAAACGCGCCCTTTCTGTCGTTTAACAAAAACTGGACATTACATCTTACTTACAGTTGGGAAATTGACAATGGGAGTTTGAGAACTAGTGTACAATAGATTGTTATGACTGACTAAATATTTGGAATGACGTACAATCCATAATGAGTTAGGATTATGTAAGCTTTAAAAGGTCCCCAAGGTTGAGGCTTTATAGGTACAGAGGTCCTAACCCACTTGCTTGATCCCGGTTAATAAAGAATGCAATTACTCGATCCTAGCTATCGCAACTTGGGCCTAATGAATAAGGGCGATAAGAGGTAAAGAACATTTTAAATAGTTTTATTCAAACTATTGGAGTGAATAAGCTATCTTAGGTTAATGATGACAAGGAAGGAGGGCAAGAAACCCTTAGGATTGTCGAATCCATTTCTAAATGGGGGATAGTGACTTTAAAGCAAGAGATTAAGGGAGATGATGTTTTAAAAGGAATCTTGAGAGCTTTGAGGCTCCTCCCTTAGTGTACTATGGCAAAAGAGGGAGATTATGATAAGGGGAAAGACAACCCCTTAGTGTGATAAGGGTGAGGTGCACCAACACAGGATGCTTGTGCATGTTGTCTCTTTTATGTAATTTAGTTTACTTATGCTATGTGTTAATGTGCATTTAGGTGATGGTTAGAGACACTTTACATGCATGATACACTTAAGGAGTGTAAGGTAAGATTTTACAGCACTCTGGTGCTAGAGACACGTGGGACGTGCTCATTCACCGGTGTAATGTCCGATTTTCGTTAAACGATGAAAATGAGCATATTTTCAAAGCAAGTCCCTTGAAATGTATTAGTTAAGGTCTCAAAAAATCTGAGTAACATTCTAGACTCCTAAAAATGAGAATTCTAGCCTCAGACGGAAGGAAAAATAGAATTAGAATGAAGAAACAAATTTTGACGAAAATCTTACGAAATGTAATGGCATTTTCGTAATTTTGAGTAAATTTTGGAATTCACAAAGGAGGGCTTTTTAAACCAAATTTTTGAGTACTTTGGGGTTCTCAAAGGCCCTGAAAACCATGGGAAGCTCCAGGACAGTAGAGTGGCTCGTCGCACAACCCTCAAAATAATACTAGGTTAATAAAATATGTAGCTAATGGCACAACCTAGGTCATCTCCCTTGGAATTGGCGTTCAATGTTTAATTGAGTTTTTCAAATATTAAAAGACTCTAAAAATTCATAAACTAAGGGGGTTTTGATTTACTTAAACTATTTAAAATAAAATTGACTTAAAATTCCTAATTACTATCTAATTGAGTGAATTATAGTCTTGTGACTAGCTTTGGATTCGTCCCTTGGTATCCACTATCCTTATCCTAATCTAATTGTGATTAATTCTAGTCTAAGAGTTCCTAATTGTGTTCATAACAAATTATCTTAGGCAACCACTCAAGATTCAAGAGATTAACGATTTAACGTTGAATTGAAACCTCAATCCCGCATTAAACTGTCAATTCTTATTTCTAAGATCAATGAACACCCAATTTAATTGATTAACTGATTGATTAGCCTCTGAATCATCCTAAATATTTAATTAACCAACTAAATATTAAGGAATCCTCAATTCAAACAAATAATCTCACTCATGTATTTTATCGAACACCTTCGAAGCATACATAGGAATTCAAATAATATTAGAATTAATCAGATCAATTAATCAACAAAAACACTTCCTAATTAGTGTCTAACCAGCCACTAATTATAATTACACAAATTCCCTATCAAATACAACTTAACCAAGACAATAAATGAAAGAGAAAAAGTGTAGGAAAAATAAAGAAATTCTTAGCCAAAATTTTGTCTTCTCCATGGATTCAAGCTTCTCCAAGGTCTTCTTCCTTGCTAGCCTCAAGATGGATTAGAATTTCATTGGATGTGGAGATGGATGGAAGATGGAATGGGTGAAGGATGGATTGGATGATTGATGGAGTGGATGGCCGAATGAGTGAATGAATGATTGGTGAATGGATGGATGAATGGTTTGATGGATTGATTATTCACCTCCATGGATGAAGGGGACGAAGGATATATATAGGCGAGGGGCTGCTAAATTATAGAGACGTGAGTTGGGGGAATTGTGAATGGACTAGGATATCTGAATAGAAGCGTGAGTGAAGTGTAGAGACGTGAATGAATTATACTCCCTTCCTCATTAAAAAAATCACGTGCATACTTCTTCTTCTTTTCATGTGTATTATATCTGAACTCTTCTCACTATTCACGTGCTTCTATTTGCTTTGCTCACGAGCTGTTCCTTCTCTGAAACTCAACTTCTTTATGTGTATCTAAGGTGGGCCCCATTGTATATAGTAATCTTCTCCCACGTGATCTGCTCAAGGCACCAGAACATGGCTTTGTTTCTGCTACTGCCTCATTAGTTTTTCACGTCCCATGTAAGCTTAAGCTCGTTTTCCTTGTTCAGCCCAAAGCTCCCTCTTGCTTCGTTTGGTTCTGCACTTCTTCTCTACCCAGCTGCTTCTCTCTCGTTCAGCTTTCTTTTCTCGAGCTAAAGACGTTGTTCTTCATGCATGGTTCTGCCCAGTTCAGCGTCTTCATTCATTTGTCCATAGACTCGAGCATTCTGCTGTTCTGGAGCTGCATGAGTGTAACTCACGTGGGCTGCTCTTCATTTATGCACGCATGCATAGCTCCTTCTGCTCATTCATGTTTCTGCTAGATGTTGCTGCTTGCTCTGTTCTTAAACTCAAAAAAAGAGGCTTCTTGGGCATGTTCGTTCTCTTAACTCCATCTCAGTTCATACATCCAGCGCAGCTCCCTTTCAGCGTCATTTCAACGTGTTAAAGACGTAGCTTCTGCATGCGTTCTGCTCAACTGCACTTCCTCGTTCAGCTCCTTTTTAATGTGTTAAAGGCGTAGCTTCTTCTTCATTTTCAGCTTCATCGACTTCTCCTTTAACTCGTAGCTAGTTCTCCCATTTTTCACGTGGCCATGGCTTCTTGTTTCTTTGCTCGAGTTCAAGCTTCTTCCACGTGGTTTTTCACGTTGAACTGCAGCTTCTTTTCTACATAGAACCCCTTATATGTCTCATCCCTCTCTTCTTTCTTCCTGCAGCTTTTCCATGTAGATTTCAGCATGGTTGCCACAAGCTCCCAGCTTCCTCTGCCCAGTAGCTTCCATATAAAACCCGTAGAAACATGCAGTAGCTTCAGTCACTCATGTTGCTTCCACGTTGGCTGCCTCTTCTTTAAGCTCCAGCTTACGCTTCTTCTCATATCACATGTGCTTGTTTTGTTGCTGCCATGTTGAGAAGTCCAGCCTATAGCTTCTTCTTTTCGTTCATTTTATAGCTTCTCACATGTTGTTTAGCTCTCAACTCTAAGAACCCATAGCTTTTCCAGCTGAACTTCTTTTCCATGAGTTCCTTCAACCCGTGGCAAGCTTCTTCTTGAGTCATGCATGTATGTGATGATCACATGGCTTCATGTAAGTGTGTGGGTTGCATGGAAAAGTTCATTCAAGCTTTAATTCCCATTAAAATCCTTGAAGCTCTCGAGATTGCACACTAACACACTTAAGACCCATCTCTTCTCTTATTTTTCTTCAATTTAATTTTCTATTCAAAACTCCAATTACATATTAAAATTTTGCACAAAGAAGTGAGAAAAATCAAATAGGAATATTCACAAAAATTATTTAAGATACATTTAAGCATTAAAAACTAATAATTTGTAAATAAATTCCTAAATTATAGAAATGACCACTTAAGATAAAATCTTATCTAATTAAAGTCTTAGAGCCATATTTAATCATTAAAATGCCCAAGTTAAGAAGAATAAAGTATATATAAATTATGCTTATCAACAGTTGAATCCCCTCTGGTGGACGTTTTTTAACGTCAATGTGCGCAAATTTTGACAGATTTGTTCGAGAACATTTTAGCTCCGATTTGAGTGATTCCAAAGGCATTTTATTAAATTAGGAACCTAAATTTCATAATGCAAAAGACAGTTCCCAAAAAGGAGCTAAATAAAGGAGAAACAAAATGCAAAGAATGAAGGACAAAATGGAAATTTTTGAAAAATGCTTTCTGTAACACCTTCATTTCTAGCTCATACCCATCATGCCATACATGCTCATATACATCTAGGAAGACTAAAGTGAGGTCTCTCTTATTGGATTCATGCATTTACTTAACATTGTGGCATGGTTAAGAATTCATAAAGTGTCACATGGATCGTGTGAGCTCATTATATGCATCCTCATATTTAATTGCACCATTACAACTAATTTGAACCTCAAAAACATGCTTTAAACCCATGGAAACCAAAAAGTGGTATGAAACATGCATGTTCATTTATGGCCTTGCTTGGCCTCATTTCTGGGCAAAGTTTGGAAATTCATAACTAAATACAAAAAAATAAAAAACATGCTCTCTTGGTCACTCTGGAAATCTTAGACTGTCTACTTCATGGGAAAAATAGATACAAATCATAAAATCCCACACACAACGCGTTTGACATGCGAAATCATCTGCAGGTCGGAGGGGTTCCTGATGCTATCACAGTTTACTGATATGGACTTCAAAAATGTCTAACTAATTCCAAAAACATCCAACTCTTGCAAACGATATCACTATGGAAATATGTGGATGTTAACTAGAGAGGAAAAATATCTCCAGATTAGTTCATCAAGCCAAACTCCCGAAAACTGATGGAACAGTACCTCGGGTCTAGTAAGATGACTGATGCTGGGCATAACTTTCGAAAATGTATATCTTCCTCTCTAGACCTCCAAATGAGGTGCTTCTAGTTGCTTCAAGTCACTATAACTGTCTAGTTTCTGCCTATAAAATTTTGTAGTCATTGGACTACATTTGTCCCTCGGATGACACAATTTCCCAACTGACCAAATGAACAGTGTTTTTGAAAATCCGAATTTCTGATACCAACTTTGAAAAATCATAGAAAATTCTATAGACCTCCAAATGACTTGATCTTTAGCTTCCAAAAAATCTATAGACAAGATCTAGTCACATGCCAAATTTCAAGGCGAGGAGAGGTCATTCGGTCAGATTTTGACGTAAGGGGGCAAAGTGCCACTTTCTTGTGTTAAAAGGGGGTTCCAAGGACTTGAATTGGCTTCTCCTACTTCTAGGGCTCTATGAGCACGTGGGATAGCATCAATATAGGCTATCAAACATGACTCAAGTGTCTAATAACCCAGATTTGCACAACTCACTCTCCCACACCAACACATACACCCATGGGAGAATGCTAGATCTTACCATTCATTGCAAAACTTGCTACATCATGCACCATGAATTCAATTCTCATATATATATACATTGAATACATTCATTTACAAGTATTCATAGGTGCTACATCATATACATCATATCATTAGATTACATCTCTTGACTTAACTACAAAATAAATACAAAAAGGCTCTTTTACAATTCTTCACTAAACTCCCTAGCTTCAAGCTTGGTGGCTCCCATCTCTTGCCTCACTTGGTCCACCTAGCATGTTGAGATGGTGGAGAGGGGGAGTGAGATTCAAAGAATCTCAATAGCTCATCTCTCATTCAATCACACACAAAGCATGCAAACAAATCTCACAATGTATGCATAGGCATATTAGTATGTGAAAAATATAAGAAAAGCATTTTCAACATTTGAGTAGGCCATATATAACATATAAGAGCTTGCCAAGCACATGGGTTAGCCTCACCCACTCACTTGTGGATTTTGGACTTGCCTTACCCATTCTTTAAGAGGTTCTTAGACTCAACCCTTACTCTTGGGAGTCAACCTCACTTTTGGGAGATTCTTTGCTTTGTCTCAACTAACTTTAGGGTTCTTGGCTCATCCTCACCATGGCTAAAGGGTTGTTGGCTTTTCCATACTCAAGTAAACCTAAGAAAATCACATAAAACATCAGTGAAATACATGAGGCATCATCATGCTAGCATACTTTTCATGGTTTAAAAATATACATACACACATGTAAGACAATGTAAACACACATCTATGCATGAGAGAAGGTGGAGAGAGCTACCTTATTGGCTATTCACTAACTTTCCCTTTCAATTTGTCTCCTCCCTTGTTGGTTTCAAAATCACCTCTAGATGGGAGTGCTTCTCTTGAGCCTAAACACACAAGAAGCATGGAATTACTCTCTTAACACTTTATTCATAAGTTAGGGATTTCTTTCTAGCAAACCCTTCTAAGCATATAGAGCTAGGGGTTCTTTCTCTCACTAGAAATTCAACTACTATCCTTTCTCTCTCAAGCTCTCAAGAAATGAAAGCAAGGAGAAGAAGTAAAGGTATGTGGGTTGTGGTCTTCTTCAAGAGGGGTTTTCCACTCTCTCTCTTCTGAACCAAGCTCCAAACTTAACTACTTCAATAATCAAAACCATAGGAAGAGAGGGCAAGGGGAGAAGAACAATATTCTAAGAGAAAAGCCATGCAAAACCTTACCTTTTCTTGTTCTTCCTTTCTTCTCTAGGTTTCTCTCTCTCTCCTCCGCCCTTTTCTCTGTCTTAGAGGGAGCTTAAGTCGGCTACAAAGTGAAAGGAGGGGTTGGGGTGCCTTAATAACTCAAATCCTCTTTTTTCACACTTTTCCGGAATAACTCTCACTATAGCGAGCCATAACCCTCGCTACGGCGAGCTCGTATCAGTCCCAGACCCCTGCCTTCACTACAACATGCTCTACGGCGAGAAACGCCCTGGTTTCTGTATGGGATGCCTGCACTCACTATAGCTAGAAGCATTTTTGCTATAGCGAGAAGGCACTCTCGCTATAGCTAGACCATTTCTTGCTATAGCGAATAGGTACATTCACTATAGCTAGGCTGTAGCTAGCAAACTTCGAAAATTTTCAGCTTTCTTCTCTTTTTTTTTTCTTTTCTTCTTCTTTCTTTTTTTTTTCTAGTTGTTACACTTCCTCCTTCCCCTATATATAGGTAGCGCCCCCACTTTCTTCTTCATTTAGACTCACAAATTTCTGCCCAATTTCAGAGAAGGCAGCTAGGGTTTTAGGCGCACAAGAGAGAAAGAAGAAGAAGGAGAAATCCAAGCTTTAAGGTATGCTTTCTTGGTAGTTTTTCATACTTTCTTCCATCCAAATATACTTTCCTTTATTCTCCTTTATTTCCTTTAATTTAAATGAAGTTTACAAATCTGATTTAAGGGAGAAACTTAGGGAAATTTTCGGATTTGAAGAGAGGAGCTTGGAGAAAGCAAGAAAAAGCAAAAAAACTAGGTAATTTCTCTTCCTATGGTTGATACCTTTAGTTCCACTCCTCCTCCATTTCGCCTAGCATGAGAAACCCTAGAAGGAGTTTATTTTTAGGAGGAACCAAGGATGAATCTAAGGAAAAAGGGTGTGGAGATTAAGAATATGCAAAGAAAATTAACAAATAACCATTTGATTTTAAGATGCAAATTCTTAGGTTTCAAGTGCACCTTGTAAAATCTGATTTTGTATGATTATTCCTAGGCATCAATAAGAGTTTAAATGAGTTCTTAAGATCCCTAAGAGGCTCCCCATATGCTTCTTCCCTTGAGAAAACAAAGAAAGCTCCAAGGAGGCCAAAAATGATCCTTGTCTCGGCCTAAAGAGGTTCTCCTAGCTAGGGAGAGTTTTAAAATTTTCTAAGCCCATTCTTGAGTCATATATGATGAATGAAAATGAGAGGAGGCCTTGGAAAAAATTTAGAACCCATAAAAAGTGAATTGGTGCTTTAGGTTCCATATTATGACCTAAAGAAGCAACATGTAGTTAGGCTCTTTGTTTTAATTGTGCGATGACTCCAAGAGGCTTAAAAGGAGTTAAGAATCATATTTGAAAGGAAAGAATGGAGCCTAGAATTTATTTGAGGAGTGTTGCTTCATTAGGTACAATTATGGAACCATAATGGGGTTATAAGCCAACCTAGTATCTAAGCAAATTGTATGGCCTTAGAATTGAGTTCATAAACCTAATTGACTTCCATAAATTGTGTCTAGGCCAACAGAAAGCATCCCCACACTTTTGTGTGTGTGTGGCCGAAAAAGGGAGCATTCTTTCAAAGGGAAAAGTGTGTGATTGTGTGCAAGGTAGCTCTCTCCACCATCTCTCATGCATGGATATGTATTTAGCTTGTCTTAGAATGTGTATATGTGTATTTTCAAGTTATGAAAAGTATGCTAGCATGATTTTATATGCCATGATTTCATGATGACATATTATGTTTCTAAATGATGTTATGATGTTTGTTTGAGTGTGGAGAGGCCAAAAACTCTTAACCATGGTAAGGATAAGCCAAGAACCTTTAAGATTGATTGAGACAAAGTAAAGAGTCTCCCAAAAGCAAAGTGGGCTTCCAAGAGCATGGTAGAGTCTAAGAATCTCTTAAAGAATAGGTAAGGCAAGTCCAAAATCCATGAGGAAAAGGGTGAGGCCAAACTTTCCACTTGGCAAGCTCTTGGATGTCTTGTATGACTTATTCACATGCCAAGCTTGCTTCTTGAATGTTGATGACATCTAATATATCCATACATGCATTTTCAAGACTTGCTTTGCATCCATTATATATGATTGAATGAGAGATGAGTTATTAGAATTCTTTGAATCTCATTCCCTTCTCTCCAATGATCTCACATGCTAGGTAGACCAAGTGAACAAGGTAATGGAAGCCAACCACCTTGAAGGAAAGAGTTTTACAACAAAGTGTTTGAGTTTTGCTACTTTAAGACTATATTTATGTCAAATGATGTAACCCATGCTTGTATATGGTCTATGGCCTTTAGAACATATGTAATTATGATAATATATAATGTGAAATGCGAGAATATGCTATGTGAATGATAGAATGTAAATTGAGTATGTATGGACAATGTGGCTTCATGAATAACATTATGGAATTATGCATATATGTGGATGAAATGGCCAAAATGAGATGCATAGAGTTTGGGACCATTTGGGCAGCTCACATAAGTCCTAATTATGCTTTTAGACTTTCCCAAAAGGTGTCAAAACCTAAGGAAAGTCATTTGGACAATTTGGTACCCTATATGGAGCCAAAATTCACCATTAGGGAACCCTATATCACTTTTTATCCAAATGAGCTCTTCTTGATCTGAGATTTGGCATATAATTAGAGCTTGTTGAGATATTTTTGGGAAACTAAAGAACATAATTTTTGGAGGTCTACAGAATATTTGATGAATTTTCAAAGTTGAAATGTTTTTAGTTTTGGTCATGTCACTGTTCACTCAAGTCCGAAAATGAAATTTGTCACTCAAGGCCCAAATGATGTCCAATTGCCACAAAATTTTATACAGAAAAACTAGACATTCTCAGTAACTTGTACTAATTAGAAACACCTCATTTGGAGGTGTAAAGAGGGAGATATGAATTTTCAAAGAATCTATCCAGTATCAAGAACTTCACCCGACCTCAGTTATTGTTTGATTAGATTTCGAGAACTGGACATGCCTGAGCTAATCTAGAGTTATTTTTTCCTCTATCTAACATCCACCACTTTCTAGATTGGTATCATTTGCATGGATTGAATTTTTTTGAAATTAATGAGACATTTTTGAAGTTTGCTGTAGAAATCTGTGATAGCACTAGTGGGCAGTTTGACCTTTGGACTATTTCGAATGTCAAACATCCTCTGTGATGAATGTTATAGTCTAAACATATTTTAGTATGAAGTAGACATATGTAACTTTCCAGAATGGCTAAGAATGTATGATTTTGATTTTGCTAGATTTAGTTATGATTTTTCAAAGTTGTGACAGAAATGAGCCAAATTCTGTCCGAAAATGTGTATGTATATTTTGAGCTTCCCTTCGAGTTTCTTGAGATGTAGGCCACTTTTGATGATACAAATGAGTTGTATCCATATAATTAATATATGAAAATATATTGTATAAGCTCACATGGTACATGTGACACCGAATGAAATTTTTATATACAATGCAACGCAAAAATATTCATTATTTTTATTGCCTTTTTCATTGGAAACTCATATGATTCATGGAATTGAGTTAATTAAAGGCATGAGATGAGCTAGAAATTATGGTGTTACAACTGGCACTTCAGTGCTAAAGGCATGCGAGGTGTGCCACTTATCTTATGATTTGATAAATCTCGACCACTAAATTGGCGTCAAACTAGACTAAGTAGACTTTTTACCTAGAAGGTAAAGAGGAGATCCTGATAGTAAGGATCCACCTAAAAAGAGAATAAAATGGTACCTGTGTGTATACAAGTGGTTGAGATATAGTCATCACGGGGTGATGAGTATGTGTATGGCCACAGAAAAGCATTGCCTACTAATATTGAAGGCAAAGTCAGATTCCGCCATCAGTAATCTTATTGTTATATATCATGTGTGGTGTGATTAAGGGAATAAAGACAACATTATGAATTCAAGATGGACTAGTATTCACTGTAGTGGTAAGGCCCCCTAACTTTGAAAGAGAACTCATTGATTGAGAATAATAGCTTTGGGAAGGGAACGAGAAGTGGTAGTAATGTAATTGACTTATGCTATTACAATAAAACCTTAGTACAATAATGGATGAGGAAAGATGAATCACTAGTTGTAGGTGAAACTAGAAGTCTCTTATTGGGAATCCTTAATTAACCCATCAATAATTAGCGAATGCTTGATAATGAAAAGACTCACCAAGTTTGCTCATTATGTTAATTTAACTCCCAACAACCAGGTGTAAAAATTGAGACCTAAGAACTTTTGGGGAGCAGAAGAATTAGTTGTGGTTGGCACAAATCATTGCATAAGGGCGAAAATTATTATATCATCATATACTATATGCTATAACTTACTGTTAAAGGACCTTGTACCTACTATTGGATCACCTTATTGACAAGGTCTCAGATTTTACACTATTGAATACAAGCCCTTGCCAATAGGATCTTGGACCTTGTTGACAAAATATTATCTCATTACTCTTTAGGAGCTATTATGAACTTCTAAATTTTAGGATATTAAAAAAAAAAACCTTAGCTGTATGTGAAAAAGTTAGAGAATTTGTTGCATCCTAAAGATCATGAGTAGTATGCTATTCAAAGAGTGATTATGCTTGTGTGAAAATACCTCAATTAGGTGTAAAGGGTACGAAGGAGCAGTCTGTTGGGACTATATAATGGCTTAAGACCCAGAAAGATGTTCAGTTGACATCAAATGAGTATAAATGCCATTAATCTGACTAATAATGCTTGTAGTAGTGGGAAACTAAGATGAAACACTTGGATCTATTGATCATGGTAGTCTTTGGAATCACATGTATGTGATTATGGTGGTGCCTTCACCGATGCAAGACATGAACCCAAAAAAAAGGATAAGAGAGAGAGAGAGAAGAGGTTTATTAAGGGTTTCCTATATTGATTACACCTACGGATGACAATTAGATTGCCTATAATGAGCCACCACTATGAATCAGAAATTTTAATGTTGTAGGCAAGTTGCTGAAGCTATGTCATCTAATAAAGCATCCACCTGAGCTATGGCTTGTAAGATTTAAGGAAACTCATTCTTAAGTCATAAAAGATTACTTTGATACTCTAGACAAGGTGCTTTCACCCTTAAAATCTATAACACCATATTTACTAAGCTCATCTCATACCATTTGTAGGCTCATTCCTATGAATTACATAACATTTTCAAAGAAAAGGCCATTAAAAAAGTCAATTAATTTGCGTTACATAATGCATAACTTTTTCATTCTATGTCCCGTGGGCCATATGAACTTATCTATCTTATTGTCATATTTAATTACACAAATACAACTCTTAACAAGTTCAAGGAGTGGCCCAAAACTCAAGCAAGGGAAGTGGATACATAAAAACAAGGTGAGCAGCTTCAGATTGAAATTCCAAATTACTATTATGAACTTTGAAAAATTATAACTAATTTTAAAAAAATTAAAATCAAGCATACTTTACCACTTTGGAAAGATACCAATGTCTAATTTATGGTAAAAATAAATTTAGACTACAATAGAGGGTTCTAGTCATCGAAAATTGGTGGAATAATATCAGAGATTGACTGTGATTACTAGTACTGTCCTCCAACTTCAAAAATTCATATCTCCTTGCTTAAAGGTCCAATTGGGGTGATCTTAGAGGCCATGGAAAGCTCATTATATCTAGTTTATTCTTGTAAAATTTCATGACCATTGGACACTATTTGGCTCTCGAATGACACAGTTCAAATTTTTGACCATATGAACAGTGTCTACATTAGTTTAGTAGAAAAATGTCAATTTTGAAAAATCTTCCACAGTGCTCCAAATAATCTGTTCTTTAGCTTTCCAAAAAGCTCTAGATAAGATCTATTTTCATGCTAAAGTTCATAAGCAAATTCATTCATTTGGTCAGATCTTGACGTTGGGTTGCATTTTGGTCACTTTCATGGCTTCTATTGGTGTCAAAGTGTCCATAATTGCTCCTAAGACTCTTGTGGCCACTTGAGCACGTGGAAATGCACCAAAATAGTCTATTAATCATGTCTCAAAGGTGCATAAACCCAGAATTCAAAAATTCACTCTCTCACCCCAAGCCATACACAAGAAGATACATACTAGTTCTTGTCATTCCATACCCAATATGTGCTATATCACACAAGTGGCATTAAATCTCATACATACATCATACATTTACATATTTACATGTGTTTATAAGGTCATACAACATATATGATAAGAGATTACATCATGTGCCACTCATATGGCTACAATTTGTATTTTTACATAGTTGATTGTCACACTTTCTCCTTTTAGCTTGGTGGCTCTCACTCTTTGGCTCCTTTGGTCCACCTAGACATGTTAAACATGTGGGGGATGAAGGTGTAATAATATAAATTTCTAGCTTGTCTCATGCTATCTTCATGTCTCATACCACGTATTTCATAAAAAAGCAAGAAAAATGGCATTAAAATAGTGAATAAATTTGCATTGCGTAGTGGATAAATTTTTCATTCAGTGTCCTGTGAACCATTTGAACTCATTAAACTCATTCTCATATTTAATTAAACTAATAAAACTTAAAAATATCTTAGAAAGTGGCCTAGAACTCGTGCAAGTGGATAGAACACACAAAATACCATAGTGTAGCCTCGGCCAGAATTTCCAACTCTCTGTCACAAACTTTGAAAAATTATAACTAATTCTAAAAAATCAAAATCACACATTCTTTACTATTCTGGAAACTTACAAATGTCTACTTTATGCTAAAAATATGTCCAGACCTCAACAGGGGCTGCTAGCTACCTGAAATCGATGGAACAGTACCAGAGGTCGACTGTCATCCCTAGCACTGACTTCCAACTTTAGAAATTCATATCTCTTTGCTTAGAGGGGGTGATCTTGGTGGTCATGGAAAGCTTACCATGTCTAGTTTATTCCTATAAAATGTCATGATTATTAGACATCATTTGACCTATGAATGACATAGCTCAAGTTTTTGACCATATGAACAATACCTGCATCAGTTCAACAGAAAAATGCCAATTCTGAAAAATCATAATTAATTCCATAGAGCTCCAAATAATCTAGTTTTTGGCTTTCCAAAAATCTCTAGATAAGGCTACATCTGTGCCAAATTTCATGGGCAAATTTGTTCATTTGGTCAGATCTTGACATTGGGTTGCAAATTGGTCACTTTTGTGCCATATATGGGGTCCAAATGGTTCATATTGAGTTCCAAGGCCACCATGACCACTTGAACACGTGGGAATACACTAAAATGACATTTTAAACTTGTCTTAAAGGTGCATAAACCCAGAATTTGAAAACTCACTCTCTCTCCCCATGCTATACACAAGAACATACAAGGCTAGTCTTGCCATTCCATACCCAAAATACACCATACCATTCATATAACATTAAATCTCATTTGTACATGATACATTTACATAATTACACATGTTCATAAGGTCATAGGATATATACAATAATGAATTATAATATTTGCCACTCATATGGCCATAAAGAAGCAAAATCTATGCATTTGTTGTCATAATCTCATCTTCCAAGTTATTGGCTCCCATTATTTTGTTCACTTGGTCCACCTAGCATGCTAGAACATTGGGGAGGAGGGAATGAGATTCGAAGAATCCCAATAGCTCATCTCCCTTTCAATCACACATAAAATATGCAAAAAAAATCTTAAAAATGCATGCCTAGACATATTGAAATGTATGAGCATTCAAGAAACATCCTTGGCATTTGACCAAGTCATACATAGCATACATAAGCTTGCCAAGTGAGTGGATTAGCCTCGCCCATTCACTTGTGAATTTTGGACTTGCCTCACCCATTTTCTTTAAGAGGTTTTTGACTCAACCATACTCTTGGGAGTCAACCTCACTCTTAGGAGACTCTTGACTTTATCTTAACAGACTTTAAGGATTCTTGGCTCATCCTCATCATGGCTAAAGGTTCTTGACTTCACCACACTCAAGAAAACCTAAGCAAACATGTTAGACATCATTTGAAAGCATAATGTAGCATCATGGCACCATAGAATAAAAGCTCATGCTAGAATACTTTTCATAGCTTAAAATATATATACACACATTCAAAGACAAGTCAGGCATAAATTCATGCATGAAAGAAGGAGGAGTGAGCTACATTTGTTGCAACCACACACTTTTCCTCTTGAAACAATGCTCCCTTCCTCGACCTCACACACACAAGGGTGTGGAATTGGTTTCTCTTGGCCTAAACACAATTTATGGAAGCCAATTAGGCTTATGGAATCATTTCTAAAGCCATACATTTTCCTTAAACACTAACTTGGTCTAATAACCCCTTTATGGTTCCAAAAATGCACCTAATGAAGCAACAACCATTAAATGAGTTTTAGGATCCATTCTTTCCTTTCATATATGATTCTTGACTCCTTTTAGGCCTCTTGGAGTCACCAAACAGTTAAAACAAAGAGCCTAACTATATGTTGCTTCCTTAGGTCATTTTATGAAACCTGTGACGACCCTAACTTCTAATCATTGTAATTAAGGTTAAATACATGATTAACAACCCTAATCCATGGTTACGTGTCATTAAGACTAATTATGTTGTGGAAATATAGGGAAATTTGAACCTTATTTTCATTAGAGTCATCAACCATATAATTATGAACACTTACGTACCTTAGGGGAAACAAACATTCATTTATGAGCCTTGATATTACCTATCATTTCAACTCACATTTATCTTCTATCAATGTTTACAAGTCATCCCTTAGGGTTACAATATGGAAAACCAAGATTTCCTATTCAATATAGGGATTTCAGGACATTCGCCATGGCCAATTTCCCTTTAGCTGTGGCCAATTCCCCTCGGCTTCACCCCTTGCATCGCTACTAATTTCGCCGCAGCGATAGCCGCAGTGAGTTAGACCTTCGCCGCAACCAACCTATATGGCACCGTGGGGAAGAAGCCTCCTGGAACTTCCCTCACTCGTCTCTCTCTATTGGCCATAGCCAACACCTACTTTCACCGCAGCCAATTCTTCTATGGAATGCCTGGCTCATTTTCACAAAAGTTCGTTGCAGCCAATTCCTCAATTCGCCGCGATAAATTACCCTCTGGACAACTCCTAGTTTACCCTCTCACATTTCACTACGGCCAATTCATTATTCGCCACGGCAAATTACTCTCTGGTGCTCTCCCTGGGTAACTTCGCCACTATTGGCCGTGGCTAGCCATATTTTAGCCGCGGCCAAATACCTTCTGATCCTACTACTCTTAAAACTTTGCCTCATACTCTCCACTCTATATCTAAAGACTCTCTAGGGCCACTCTCCCACTTATTGTAAGGTTCTATTAGCACTTATCTACTGAATTCCCTGGCCATTAGATCATTACCCATCCCACCATTAAAGATGGATTCTCCTACTCATTCATTAGTCTTATATCAACAGATTTACAATTTCTCACAATGGTCATTCAATAATACTTTCATTGAGTATTTCATGCATCAATATATCATAGAATTACATTACTCAAATAGTCAATATATCATAGGTTCACTATCCAAAATGAGTGTCAAGATTCATACATCCATCAATAGCTAATGTAAAGCCTATTGCTCATTAGTTACATTCCATGTTAACAAAATACAATCTCCTGCACTTGGCGATATAGATACATGATGATACTATACAAAAGTTAACAAAATTAGCATATACTCTATACTACTCAGACCAAGTGTAGCTCGCCACACCCGGCCTCAGCTCATGGATGTTCATCCACTTGCTTACCCTTATCCTTACCCGAAGAACCTTCACCTGAAATATTAATCCCATAAAACAGGGTGAGATATAAATCTCAGTAACCAAGGCAATTTCATCATATATTCCAATTTAATTAGCATACATGCATAATTTCACATAAGCAATAGCAAAATACCAGTCATATCAGTAAATAAAATAAGTAGGCTATCAAGATTACTATCCCATACTAGCAATCATATTTCCACATGTTAAAGGCCATTAACACCGGGAGAGGCCCGTCCACGGCACCTACTCCTCATTGAACACAACCAGGGCTCAGTGCATCTGGGGTTTGATCATAACTTAGTGCCCGATCGAAGTACATGCACGAGTGGCAGCCGCACCACAACTCCACCATGGACTCACAAAGTCCAATCATAATTGAACAGATAGCCAACCAATCCATTTAACATTTCAAATCATTTATGTACAGCAACATATGAAATTAAATCAAATATATGCATGGAATTTTTATAAACCCAGTTACCTCACTTGTAGACACTTGCAACAGTCACTAATGGTGTAGAAATCCTCCTATAACCATAGCATTATAGAATTACTACTCTAATTCATCATTAACAGTTGCAATTAGTACCCAAAGAATTTAAAATGCTAATGACTATCTAAGAATCACTTACCTAACCACTACAAGTCTTAAATTCGGATTAAGTATGTCCCCCACCAGAAACTTCAATATTTAATCCAAAATCCTAAGCAAATTCGTAGAAAATTAATATGGGGGTCTCAAACTAGTAAAGAAAGCATCAAAATGAAGGGTTTATACTTACCTAATATCAGCCTTAGCCTCAACCTACGAATTTCATCAAGAAAATCCCCAAACACCCATATTTCAAATTTTGAGTATGGTGAAAATACTCCAAATAAAAATTAATCAAACCAAAATGAAGAGAAAGATGAGAGGATTAAGTTATATAACTATTACCTTGACTGATTTTGAGCTTAGAGGTGAGAAATGGTGGATTTAGGCCAAGAACCCTAGCCTCCCTTTTGGACCTCCGAATTTGAGTTGTGTTTTTGTGTTTCAGCAAGTGGGGAAAAGGCTGAAGCATTAAGGTTTAAGTTAGGTTTTAGTTGGGTCAAATATGTGTCATGGGTTGCTCCAAGGTCCAACTCCAAATGGGCTTCAGATTTTTAGCCTTGTTGGGCCAGTTTTAAGGTGTTGGGTTGCTGAAATTTCAATTGGGCCAGACCAAGTTTTAGGATCTCCATTGTTTTGGGTCTGCACAAGGTTTATTGGGCCTTCCTAAGAGCCTATGCAAGGTGGATCTTAGGCCTTTATTAGATTGAATTATATTGGGCCTGCACCTAGCTTATTGGGCCCCCATTAGCCTCTTATCATGACCTTCAACATTAATTTGGGCTTAGTTGAAATTTCTCTCCCAATTAAATCTCAAATCAATATTAATAATTTATCTCTATAAAATCTCCATTCACTTAACTTGCCCAATTATCTCAGATTAATTATTCTTAATTAACCTAATCCATGATTAACACCTTAATTAATTATGGGGTGTTACAAAACCTAAGACACCAATTCATTCTTTAGCCCTCCTAAATTTTTTCCAAGGTTTTCTCTCATTTTTATTCATCATATATGACTCAAAAATGGGTTTGAAAAAATTTAAAACTCTCCCTAGGTGCCTCAACCCTTTTTTGCTGAAACTATATACCATTTGGCCTCCATGGAAGTTTGCTTTGTTTTCTTGATGGAGGATGCATATTGGGAGACTTCTAGAGATTTTAGGAGCTCATTTAAACACTTATTTAGGCATAGGAATTAAGGTATCAAATTAGATTTTACAAGGAACACTTGAAATCCTAGATTTGCTATCTTGAAATCTAATGGCTAGTTTGTTATTTTCTTTACATATCCTTGTTCTTCTCCCTCAAATTCCTAAGATTCATCCTTGGTTTAGTCAAAATATCAACTCCTTAGGGCTGGCCATATGTAGGTCAAAATACCCATAAGCGAAGGGAGGAGGAAGATCAAGTGAAGACATGGCAAAATACCTTGATTTCCATGGTTCTTCTTGCTTGTTCTTCACCTCCCTTGGCTTCCTCACCTCAATTTCAAAATTTCCCCTCTGTTTTGCCCTCAAAACAGATCCAATAACTTTAGTAAAACTATAAGAAAGAAGGGGGAAATGGAGGATAAGAGATTTGCTAAAGAGAAAGCATGAAAAAACTAAGAAAAATTATACCTTTCTACCTTGTTTTCTCCTTCCTTTCTCCTCCTCTTGGTGCGCCTCAAACCCTAGCTCTTTCCTTTGGTTTAGGGCAGAAACAATTGTGTCTAAATGAGTGAGGAGGTGGGGCGACTCATATACATAAGGAGGTTTAAGAAAGACTTTTTAAAAATTTCAATTTTACCCATTTGTCTTGGCATTTTTGTTTTTAGTTCGATTTAGCTCCTTTTTTAGAACTGTCTTTTCCATCATGAAATTTAGATCCTCAATTTAATAAAATACCTTTGGAATCACTCAAATTGGAGTTAAAATCTTCCCAAATAAATTCGTTAAAGTTTGGGTCCACCATTTTTAGAAAACGTCCACCGGAAGGGTTTTAACTGTCTGGGGCTTCCCATGGTTTTTAAGGCCCCTGAAAACCTTGGAGAACTCAGAACTTTCATTTAAAAAGCCATTTTGTGAGAATTCCAAAATTTTCTCAAAATTACAAAAATGCCATTATCTTTCATTAACCTTTTATTTAATTTTATTTCTTCATTCTAGCTCTATTTTTCTTTCCATTTGAGCCTAGGATTCTCATTTTTAGGAGTCTAGAATGATACTCAAGTTTTTTGGATTCTTAACTAATTCATTTTGGGGGACCTGCTTTGAAAATGTATCTATTTTCGTCATTTAACAAAAACCAGATATTACAGAAAGAATGAGATTCTAAGAATCCCAATAGCTCTTGTCCCTTTCAATCACACATAAAGAATGCAAATCTATGTTTAAAAGTGCAAGTATGACTATTATGAAACATGTGAGCATTCAAGAAGCATTCTTGGCATTTGAACAAGTCATACATAGCATACATAGGCTTGTCAAGTAAGTGGATTAGCCTCACCTATTCTCTTCAAGGATTTTGGACTTGTCTCACCATTTTTCTCAAAGGTCTTGAACTAAGCCTTGCTCTTGGGAGACTCTAAGCTTTGTCTCAACCATTCTTAAAGGTTCTTGGCTCATCTTTACCATGGCTAAAGGGTTCTTGGCTTCACTACACTTAAGTAAACCAAAGTAACAAGATATCATTTGAATGCATAAAATAATATCATGGTACCATGGCATATAAAATCATGCTAGAACACATTTTCATGGCTTAACACACACATACACACATTCAAAGACAAAACAACATTCATCCATACATGAGAGAAAGGAGATAGAGCTACCTTTGTTATGAATGCAAACTTTTTCTCTTGAATTTGGTTACTCTTCCTCTGCTCCACACACATAAGAAGGTGGAGATTATTTCTCTTGGCCTAGACACATCATATGGAAGCCAATTATACTCTTGAATTAAATTTAAAGCCATACATTCACTAGAAAAACTAGGTTGTTCATATGGCTCTATTATGGTTCCATATTGCACTTAATGAAGCAACCTTAAGAAAAAATCATCTTGGCTCTAATCTCTTCATCCATTTATGATTCTTGACTCTATTTAAACCTCTTAAAGTCATCACACAATCAAATCAAGGAGCCTAACTAGGTGTTACTTCTTTAAGCCATAATATGGAACCTATGATACCATCTCACTATCCATGGCTTCTAAAATTTTTCCAAGGCTTCCTCTCATCCTCTTCCACCATATATGACTCAAAAATAAGTTTAGAACAAATTAAAACTACCCCTAGGTGCTCTAACCTCTCTAGGCTGTGGCTATGGAGCATGTGAGCACCAAGTGAGTTTGCTTTGTTTTCTTGATGGAAGATGCATATGAGGAGCCTTCTAGGGATCTCAAGAGCTCATCCAAACACTCATTTAAGCCTACGAATTGTTGTATCAAATCAGATTTTTGGTGGAATACTTGAAACCCTAACTTTGCTATCTTGAAATCTAATGGCTATTTGATTGTTTCCTTTGCATATTCTTGTTCTCCTCCCTCATTTTCCTAATATTCACCCTTGGTTTAGCTAGAAATCCAACCCCTCTTGGTTGGTCTTACAAAAGGTGAAATGGAGAGAAGAAGAGCAAGGAAGATGAAGTTAGAAAATGGCAAAATACCTTAGTTTTCTTGGCTTTTCTTGCTTGTTTCTCACTTTGCTTGCCCTCCTCTCGGCAAATCCGAATTTTGCACCTCTATTCTGCTCTCCATACAGACCCAAAAACTTCAACAAAACCATAGAAAGAAAGAGGGGAAAGAGGAGAAGGAGATTGGTAAAGGAGAAAGCATGAAAAACTATGAAATTCTTACACTTTTTGCTAGGTTTCTCTCTTCCTTCTTCCCTCCATCTTGTGCGTCATGCTCCTCCACCCTTGGTTCTATTTTAGCCCAAAAAATTCATTCATAAGGAGTGGGGTAGAAGTGGGGACATTTTTATAAGCCTAGGGGTTCATTTAATCAACTTTTAAAAATTATAACTTAGTCCATCTTCTTAGTTTTGTCCATTTGGGCTCAATTCTACTCCTTTTTGAGAACTATCTTCTCCATCATAAATTTAATTCCTCTAGTTAATAAAATGGTTTTAGTTTCACCCAAATTATATTTAAAACTATTCTGAATTGTTTCGATCAACCAATGGCTGAAATTACTCACTAGAGGGGTTTAAATTGTTCTGGGGATCCCCATGGTTTTTAGGGCCTTTGAGAACCTTAGAAAGCTCAAATTTTCTCATTTGAAAAGCCCTCTTATGAGTTTTCTAAACATTACTCAAAATTATGAAAATGCCATTACGTTTCATTGCATTTTCATTAAAATATGTCTGGCTATTTTGGCTCTGATTTCGGGGCACCTCTGGCCTTGACTCATCATTATTTGAGGTTTAGAATATTATTCTAATTTTATTGGACCTCAAATCACTCTATCTGGGGGACTTCCCTTTGTATTCGGTGAATTTCATGCTTTTATAGAGAAACCATACGTTACATTTCTCATGTTTTCTCTTGTTTTCAAAGAACCGGATATTACAAAATCAAGCCTTATAAAGGAATATAACCTAGACTTGAAGAATCATGTTTATTCTTGCTTAAAAGATTATGTTTGATTTTGATTAGATGGAAAGTGACCTTAGAGTGTTTGAATGCCTTAAATGGATAAGTCGTAAGATCAAACTTTACATTAGTTCCAACCTTTGGGAACCTTAGCAAATAAGGATAAGGAACCTTGGGTACTAATTGTAAATGAAAAGGGATTCTAAACATCTACAAAAAAAATGATGATAAAAAAAGGAAGAATGGACCTTTTTCTCACAGACAATAATTGAGGATATAATGTGTGCAATAATTTTTGAGATAGTTGGACATAACCTGGAAACCTAGACTAGATGATCTTATACAAGTAAAGACCTACTTTAATTAAGAATGTTCGGCTAAAGAAATGTGAGAATATTTCGAGTAAGGGACGAATGAAACTCCTTTATGAAGTAAGGTTATTTACCTATGTTACTATTAGTGGAATAAATACTACAAGGCTAACTAAGTGGAATTTTGTGTAGCTCTTGACGCTAATGTTAAGGAGTGTTAGATTAAGCATTTGGAGATATTCCATAAATGAATTGAGAGTTAAGAAGTAAAGGAAATTAACATAAATTTTTTTTTGTTAGTCAACTATTGGTGCTAAAAAAAACAAAACAAAACAAGGGGAGAAAGAAGAAGAAAAGAAAAAAAAACAGAGATAAATATAAAACAAAATACACAAAAGCTATAAAGGGAGAGAAAATCAAGATTTATTTGAGTTGGGTGTCTAGAGCTTGCTATAAGATGATTAAATGTAACTTGGTCAGGATCTCTGTAATTGTGGACAAAGAAGGAATACAAAATGTTCAGATTGGCATGTCATTTGACCTAGGTTGACTAGAAGAAATAGAATTGTGATTACCAAGTGAAGTAGTAACATGATAAGAACGCCCTTTAAAGGAAAGTAGTAAGGAAGGATTAGTTTCAGGTAAGACTAATTGAGAAATCAAGGAGGAGGTTATGAGGAAGGATTTCCCAACATCAATTGAGTAAGGTATGACTAATTTCGAGGACAAAATTCTTAAAAGGAGGGAAAAATGTAACACCCCAAAATTCATTAAGGATAATTATGAAGAATTAAAGAATTAATATAGAGATTTAGGAAAATAAGGAAAATAAGGTTTCTAAAGAAATGGGTGTATTTTAAGCATTTTGATCTAATAATCATATTGGTTATTGTTCGGTGAAGACATATTAATTAGGGTCATGGGTTTAATTAGAGAATTAACTAAGGGGAGATGGAAATTTAATTTGGGTCTCATGATTAACTTATTTATGCCACGAACTTAGTATAAAAGCCTACTTTTGGTCATAAGAAAGTCTAATTCTACTTCTTAGAGGCCCAATTATAATCTTGTATAGACCCAATTCAAATACATCGATATATTCTAACCTAACAAACAAATTCTAAACCTACTTAGGTTTTAGGCTTCTGGCTTAATCCAAACCCATCAAAAACCCTCTAACGTGTGGCCCAATAAATTTTCACCATAATCTAAATGGATTTTTAAGCCTTTAAATCAATACACTCTCCCCAACCCCAAGAGTTTCTGCAGCCCATCTCACCTAACACCAACCCACTTGAAATAATAGGCCCTTTAAACTAACCCATCTTTACTAAAACCCTAAAAGGCCTTCTCCCCACCTATTTGGCTACTAAGATACTCATGTTTTGCAAAATAAGGAAGCCATTTTCGCACTTGAGAAGAAGAGCTAGGGTTTTTCTACATTCTTCTACCATTTCGCACTTCTAGGGGAAGATTTGGCCAAGGTAATCTATATAAAATATGTCCCTCTCATTCTCCTCTTCATCTTGGTCTAATTAGTTTCTGATTTTGGGTATTTTCATCTCCTTCTCAAATCTAAAATTTGGTATTTGGGTGATTTCTTAAAAGATTTTTGGAGTTTAGAGTTAATGGAACCATAGAATAAGTGTTTGCTCTCATTTTGTGGTGTAACCTTACTCAGATTTCATGTTATAAGCTGACTTTAGTATATGGCTAATTCCATGTGCGAAAATCCAAGTTTTAAGGATAGCTCCTGGTGTGTTCTTAGTAGTTAAGGCTCAACTCAGTCTATTTGACCTCTTAGGTATATGGGTAAGTGTTCTCTCTTCTCTTGTATGGTGTATGTGTTGAATTCCCACATTTTGGATTGACTTTTACTACATGGTTTGTACATGTGTGAAGATAGAGTTGTGAGGAGTGAATCACGGTGAGCTTTGATATATGGACCCTAAATTGGTTCAATAGATCATTAGGAAGCTTGGGTAAGAAGTTTTCAATGATTTTTTGTTAAGATTAATCTGTGGATAGGGAGAATTTCCTTACTAATGATAGTTAAATGATGATAATCATACTTATGTTAAGCTTAGTATGCTTTAGATCATGGTGATAGCTAAAGGAAGAATAATTGGCTTTATTGAGATAACCGAGGTTATTTTCTTAATTCCATGTATATGCTCATATTAATCTGCCTATTTGTTACACATGCTTGATTTTCAAATGCTAAATGATTAGTTAACTACTTGAATTACGATTGTGATTGGACCTTGTGAGTCCATGGTGAAGTTGTGGTACGACTGTCACCTATGCATGTACTTCAATCAGGTACCGGGTTTGATCAGACCTCAGATGCACTGAGCCTTGGTTGTGCTCATTATATAGTAGGTACTGTGGATGGACTTTGTAACATCCGGTCCCTCCGTAAACGTGAGAAACGCAATGTTCGGTTTCTCCGTAAACGTTAGAAATAGGCCAGATATAAAAGGAAATCCTTGAAATAGAAGAAATTGGGGGCAAACTAAAATTATGATAAAATTTTAAATATTAGAAGATGAGGATTTGAGGTTTGAGATGCCCAAAAACCAGAGCTAGAAGAGCTCAGAAAATTTGCCGAAGAAAGTAGGGGCATTTTTGTAATTTTTGGAAAATTTTGAAATCTCATAGGAGGGCTTTCTAAATGGAAAATTTGAGCTTTCCGGGGTTCTCAGAGGCCCTGAATACCATGGGAACCCCTAGAACAGTTGAAACCCCTCCGATGAGCGATTTCGGCCATCAGTTGATCGAAACTTTGACCGAACGGTTCGGAAT
>JAIUCV010001728.1:0-67348 GCA_026724425.1 Erythrophleum ivorense | reverse complement strand
CTCTTGTGTTGATATTAACAGTCTCTGTGTAACTTTACTAGTGTAATGAATCATCAAACTAGAACAATTTTGTTGAGATATGTATAGGATTCAGGTTATTATTAACTGTGATATATGTGCCACTACTTCTGATTAGTATTTCTTGTGTTAGTCTAGTGCATGATCATTCTAATTAGCCTGTAGCTATGTTTACAGCTCAGAAACAAATCGGTGGTTCTTGAATTTTCTAGGGCTTGGATTGGGCATTGTGTTGTGTATCAAACTCTTTGTATGTGTAGTTCTTTACTGGTTTGAATCTTATTAAAATTCTCTATGGATCTAAGTTTGTTAAAACACTTGCCTCTAAGCTTGAATCGACTCTTTTCAGGAAGAGACTTTTCCAGATGATAAACGAGCTCCCAACCATCTTCGAGGTTGTGACCGGCAATGCAAAGCAATCCAAGGATCATTCTGGTAACATCAACAACAGCAAAACCAAAACTAGCGGCGTCAAGGTATCTTTTGTTTTCTCCATTTCATATTCCTCTCTCTCTCTCTCTCTCTTTTTTCTTTCTTGATCTCTGCTAATCTCTTATTATTTCAATTGCAAGCAGTCTCGCCAATCCGAATCTCTCACAAAGGTTGCAAAGATGTCATCTCCACCGCCTAAAGACGAAGACGAGAGTGATGATGAGGACGAAGACGATGAGCAAGGTGCGGTTTGTGGCGCTTGTGGAGACAGCTACGGCACAGATGAGTTCTGGATTTGCTGCGACGCTTGTGAGAAATGGTTCCATGGGAAATGTGTGAAGATAACGCCAGCGAAAGCAGAGCACATCAAGCAGTACAAATGCCCAAGTTGCAGTAACAAGAGAGCTAGACCTTGAAGTTTAAATAACCAGAAGAAAACAAAGGTAAAAGAGTTAGGAGGAAACTGTGTGAAAGAAGGAGAAAAGATGGTCACTGAACAAAAAATGAAATGCCAGAAAATTGGTTTTTAGAAGATGTAAGAAGCTTTTTTTTTTTTTTTTTTTTTTTTTATTGCTTAGTTTTTTGTTTTGGGATTGAGACTATTTACAATTTGGTGATGTCTTTCTTTTTCTATCTTGGATTTTTTCTTTTTCTTTTGTTAATGTCAATGCTACTACGACTCCTACTTCTAATATGAAATCATGTTTCCATTCGACTAAGAGGTATTATTTGAACAAAAACTTTGTAGATTCATTGAAACCCAGTATTATAACAAATACCTTTGAGACAACACTGCTCTTCATTCACGATAGAAAAGAAAAAAAAAAGCTCGTAATACTTCAATAACAAAACTAAGTGGCAATAGTTTAATGGTAAAAACTCTAGAAACATAGCGTAAAGTTGCTCTTTCATTTGTTCAGTTTCCATCAAAAATTATGTCATGCTTACTTGGCCACTATATCACATTTGAATGTAAGTGATGACATAAGGACAATACTAATATAAACTAGTTGCATTACATATATTTTCTTTCTTTCATATGATTTGTTTTGTTCCTTTTGCATATTTTTGTTAATGTTTTTTTTTTTTGTCAACACTTATCAATGTTTTATTATGTGTCACAAAACTGATGAAATAGATTGGGCCCTTAACAAAATAGGGCCAAATTACATAGAGTAAATGACAATCAAATATATGAGCCATAGGGATAGGGGCCTCCAAATATCTAACAAAACAGTTGCATGTGCTTTTTGGCATTTAGTTTTTTTTTTTATGCATACTACAAATGCATTATTTATAGAATCCAACATAGAAGTAACCATAAGCTTTGTTCTTAATGCAAACTAACAAAGAAGTCAAATATGTACACAAACTAGTCATCTACGTAAATACATCTTTGCGTTGTTGATATATATGTTTTTGGTAGTAACCATTCAACGCAAAGTCACTGGATCAATCGATCAATATTTCAACATATTCATTTTATTTAAATCATGAAAGCCAAAATTGGAATGTCTTTTGAATTACCAAATCGAATCCGTCGAACCACATTTTAATGGGTATACATTTAACGTATTATGTTGCTATCAAATTGAAAACACTAGATATATAATATATTGTGTTTTACGGCGCATTATCTTTTGAAGAGTTGACAAGAAGAAAGTTTTGTTATAATTAGATTGCAATAATTAGATATAAGACATGGTTTAGAAGTGGTGAATTTTTCCAATGTGTCCACATGATGTCTCAATGTCATCCCTTTCTTTTGAGTTTTGACTTTGTTACATGTTTGACAAAATCATTGAAAGTTTGCTCAATCTTAACCTCAGCTATTAGTTTTCGTAGTTTGGTTCTGTTAGTCAGAATTATCAATTACAGTCAATAGTTAAAATATTATATTTTGGATTATTCCGAATTTACATTATAAAAGATGTTCCTCAATAATATGTCTTTATGCACGTAGCTATCATGATATAAGAAGATATTTGATGATAACAACAACTGTAATCAGAAAATAGAATCAATAATAAATACTAATAAATCATTAATGGCTACCAATAGGTTACAAAAAAAATGGCTACAGATAATCATGTGATGTTTTCATTTTCTTCGGCGTAACCAACGGACCAAACATCTTTAACAAAACAAAATCCAACGGACCAAACATTAAAAACAGCCAATAATAGAGACTTTTTACTGTAAAGACATTTGTCGCGGCAAAGATTTAGCCTCTCATTGCTCATAAAGCAATTTGGTGAGATGCATCATATTTATATAATTTTATTGTCCATATCGTAACGAAATAAGCGATATAAAACAAACTAGCCAACAATAAAAACCAGTATAAACAATATAAAAATTGACAAAAAAAAAAAAAAACAAACTAGACAAGCAAAACAAAGTTGAGCGAATATAAAAATTAATAAATATCATATATCTTCACATTTTAATCGGGAGGGACTTCATATAAAAATGAATAAATATCATGTTCCGAAAGTCTATCTTTCACTTCAATTTCTTTTCTTGATCGTCAACCAAAGATCGGGGGAGGATATATCAGATATACCAAGGAGGTATCAGGCATGCATGAACATATATTTTCTACAGATGTCACGGTGTGCTAGACTTTTTTATCATAAACGGCGTGCACAATCTAACTTTAAAATTAGTATTCTGTTATGCCTCCCTCTTGTATTGTATGAGTAACCATGCAAAAATGACTGTTGGGCATTTGAAATGAAGACCCAAGAAGGAATTTGCACGATACAAATAGTTACGACGAACCCGATATATTTTATGGATATTTGTATGCACAAATGAAAATGCCAAATCATTTTATCGGAATGGGCTGATATTGGAAATTAAACAAGGGGTGATTTCAAAACTACACTTAAACATTTCCCGAATTGCAGATCTACACCCCTCTCATTTTTTAAAATACTTACACCCCATTTTTCCTATATCATCCTTACCCTGCTAACATAATCACAAAAATGCCATTAAGTAGACTTCTTTATGAAGTCTACTTTAAATAATAATGTCCAAACCAACCTCATCTCCTACACTTATTCACGAAAATGCCATCCACTTCAATTCATCCAACAACCATTTTCAACCATAATCAAGCTTTTAATGCTTCTTCTTCCCATTTACACCACTTAAATCTCATTCTATTCACTTCTAACCTTCTTATCTACCTTATTCTCTCCAATTTCATCACAAAAAACTTTATAATCCATCTCTCAAAATTTCAAGTTATTGTATGATACCATTTCCGGTCACCAAGCTCACGGCGACGGCTGGGCTTCTCTATTGAAGCTTCAGATAGAAGCAATCCGCCGTATACGACACCGAAGAGCTCTCTAAGGTGATTTTTCGTTCGTTTTTCGCGAATTTCAAAGCTCCGGCGAGAAGTAGACTTCTTGAATAAGTCTACTTGTCAACGCAGGGTATAGTTTTGCAATTGACTTTTTGACATTTCGGGCTTGTAGACTTCTTTAAGAAGTCTACATTTTTCCTTTGACAACAAAAAGTGTGGGTCCCGTTTGTAGACTTCCCTAAGAAGTCTACTCTTCGGAAAAGGTCTAGATTTGCAATTGACCACACGAAGACTTTTGTCTGTGAAGTCTACAGATGAAGTCTACTCATCAGGGGGTATAGATTTGCAATTGACCAAAGTCAACTTTTTCGAAGTAGACTTCTTTTGTGTATGTAGACTTCTTCATGAAGTCTACTTTCTCGAGTAGACTTCACGATGAAGTCTACTTTCTCGAGTAGACTTCACGATGAAGTCTACATACAGAAAAGAAGTCTACTTCGAAAAAGTTGACTTTAGTCAATTGCAAATCTATACCCCTGATGAGTAGACTTCATCTGTAGACTTCATATTGAAGTCTACTCCATAAAGTAGACTTCATATTGAAGTCTACTTTGGTAAAAGAAGTCTACTTCTAAAAAGTCAACTTTGGTCAATTGCAAATCTATACCCCTTGACCAGTAGACTTCAGTTGTAGACTTCTCCAAAAAGTCGTGATTTGGTCAATTGCAAATCTATACCTTACAGTAGACTTCCTTATGATGTCTACATTTAAACTTTACAGAGGAAGTTTACTTTGATGCTGTTTCTTAAATTCGATATTTGTGCCTAATGACTAACTACTTTTTTAAAAAATTCTTAGACAATAAGTTGTGTTAACCTGTTTACTTGCATGTGTTTCATCTTGACATGCTTAATCATTATATTTAGAAGGAAATCAATTTTCTTGTTTTTGTTCGAAAGTAGGTGATTATGTAGTAGACTTCTTACTGATGTCTACTTAGTCAATATCTCAACTAATAACGTGTTATGTCTTCTTTTTCGAAAAAGGTGTACGTAGCTGCCGTTTATGGAAAATGGGTCAAAAAGATGGTTGTACCCATGTCGAGCTTGTTGAAATGGCAAAAGATGATTATGGGGTTGACTAGAATTTTTTTTCTTATACTTGTAGCTTGATTCCTAATATCAGGTCTTAGACAAATTTTCTTCTTTTAATACGTAAGTTTTTAAAGATAAAGATGGCTAAATCTCCATAGGAAGTTTGTAACTTGTTTAAGATATAAACAAGATTAGTCTATCCTTTGAGGGATGGTTGTACACATGATGAGCTTGAATTTGTATTTTTTTAGTCCACTTAAATTTGAGTTTTTTTATAAAAAAAAATGTGAAGTCTACACGAAGAGTCTATTAATGAAATCTACAAATAAAGTATAATTATTTGTTCGAACTTGGTCCGTTCTAGTACAATATACAATATGTATATCATTAAATTTTAATTGGTTTTACAACACTTAGCATCTACTTCTACAATGCCGCTCATTCTCCTCATCCTCATCACATCAGAGACAAGCCGTGGAGAAACTATGGGCTTCTCCTCATCAAATCTCTTCAAGATAACCACCATTAACGGCTTCGACGAATATAGCTCTTACACTAATCCTCATCTGTTTTGCTATGAAGTACATTGACAATAGCTGCAATCTAAAACAAAAAAAAACCAATATCAACCCAATATAAAAGCACCAAAATTTCCAGACCCTCAAAAGTATCATGGGAATAGCCTAACAAATCAACAGAACGCATCAAGTTATGGTTAATTAAAACAGATGATGACGACCAACAAAAAGATCAATGTCTTTCAAACAATTAAAACAGATTTAAGGAAAGTAAAAGACCCAACAAACACGTAGATAACAGAGAAACTCAAGTTGAAACACAAAACACAAAATAAGACAAGCAACACGAGAACAAAAACTGATAATTTACAGGTTACGAAGTCTTGTTCAAAGTCACATCTTTCTTTGATATTAAAGGTTACAAGCTCATCAGTTATCACAGGAAACTTCTTCCCACGTACAAGACACCAAAGCGTCTCACGTTTGTCACGGAGATTAGGCTGAAAGCGAAAAGAAAAAATAGAACATCAGTTTATAGACTTTCTTCTTTGTCCAGAGAATCACTAGTGGACCAAAAAAGACAGAGGGAGAAGATTCATCAGTGAACATTGCAAAACATCAGTTTCTAGCTTTAACACTAAAGAAACACGAGAAAACCTTTAACTTTAACAACCCATACATGCTCAAGATTCATCAGTGAACATTGAATTTGTAATTTTTTAAAAATAATGTGAAGTCTACACGAGAAGTCTACTCGTGAAGTCTACACGAGAAGTCTACTCGTGAAGTTTACACGAGAAGTCTACTCGCGATGGAAGGAGGAGGCCGGATATGATCAGAGGAGACACCAAACCCCTGTGAGGCAGATCAAGCGCCTACAAGAAACAGATTGAAAGAATCAAGCTTAACATCCATCTCACAGACAAACAAACTCATTTACTCTCAAAATACTTACATGGCTTTGAGATATATGCTTTCCACCGTAGATATATGCCTACAAGAAACTCATTTTTTCTCAAGCTTAAGCCATTATCTGTACGGATTTCACGATGGCACATGACGATGAAGTTCGGCATATCTGGTTGATCTGGAGGCTCCGGTGGAGGGGTGGGCTGAATCGAAGAGCGAAACACCCGGAGATGAGAGAATAGCGGCGCACAACCTAACAGATCCGACGGAGTGAACGGCGGTGACGGGAACTCCGACCTCAAGAGAACCACGGAAACAAAATTTGCAGCTGCAGAGAAGAAGAGAGTAAGCGCCAGCTAAGGAAAACAAAAACCAAACAATGAATGCTTAGTTCAGATCTAACCTTGGAGAAAAGTGTATTTAAGCAATGAATCTTCTGGCGCTCTTCAACGAAAGCATAGAATTGGGTAATACCCTTGAGCGTAAGAAGATTGGAGAAGAAGGAAAAAGAAGATTGGAGGTTCATGGTGAGAGCGTGAGAGAGGAAAGGAAAGCGCCGCCGTTCTAGAGAGGAGGAGTTTTTTAGTTTATCAAAATTAGGTTATTATGGTTGTAACTCTGTTTATATATGAGGGTAAATCATCCCGGTTTAATTTAAAATTCCGGTTATGTAGACTTCTTCTAGAAATATACAGTGGAAGTATACCAAAGAAGTCTACAGTCTCTGAATTAAATCCCGCCTAAATAATGTCGATTCCCGCTCGGTTTTATTTGGATTTTAGACTTCTTCACGAAATCTACATAGGAAGTCTACAAACGAAGTCTGCCATACCCTAAACACTAAATCGAATGTTTTACATAAAAACTTATAGCATAGATTAGTTTTCTTTGCATATACACAATCTACGCTATAAACAACAAAAATATATGAACCTTAAATGATTAGACAACATGTAAACTTTGTTTTCAAAAAAAATTTGTCTAAACCCTAACAATTTATACTACCAAACCCTAATCTTCAAACCTATACTCTATCCTTGTTGGACCAAATACTCATGAAACTTATAAGCTTATACATTTTACTGAGTTTGTATTTTATATAGATGACATTTGTATTTACTTAGATTACTGACAAAAAATTCTTGGAAAAATATTTTTAATAAATTTTAAAATTAAAATTTAAGATTTTGTAATTTAGTAGACTTCATGTGTAGACTTCTCTTCAGATTTCTAGGTTTGTGACTTACTTTGTCTTTGTTGTACTTAGGGTAATTCATTTATAAGCAAAATTATTTTTAAAAGATGTCAAACTTTAATGTCTTATTTATGTATAATTTGTTTGGTTTAAATATTTTTCTTTAATTTTATAATTTAAATTTAAGATTTTAAGGCGTTGTAGACTTCGTTTAGAAGTCTACTTTACGTAAACTTCTTATGTAGACTTCGCCACCATGGGTAAAATGGTCATTTCGACACTCGTTTATTGTTTGTTCATAAAAGAGCAAATGGTCATTTTACACCCCTTGGGGTATACTTTTGGTTAAAAAGTCATATGGGGTATACTTTTTAAAAAAAAACAATGTTTGGGTACATAAAATGAAATTCCCCCATTAAACAAACTAATGTTGCTAGATATGTTTTTGCATTAGTTATTTTTTCTCTATATCTTTATCAAATAGTTTTAATTATATTTGCAAGGAGTATAAGAAATTCGGGTTGTGAGAAAACCCCTAGTATGTATGTATTCAGAATTTCAGATGTAAGTTTATTGGGTGTTTCGTGACAACGAGTCGGGTTTTGTTGACCATTTGGGATCATTTATGGTTTTAAACGAATTGCGGAATATTCAAAACGTTGCAACATTTGATTTCCTAAAAGCTACTAAAAGTTCTTTCGTATGTATTAAAAGGTTAGATCGTGTTTTATGTTGTTACGCTCATTCTGTTTTCAGATTTGTGATTAGTTTAATATAAACCAGAAAAACATATAAATTTTGTTTGGTTTGGTAACAAAAATCAAAGCTCATAAGAAAAAAGAAAGTGACGAGAAGAAGGAAAAAAGAAAGTGAAAACAATTGGGAAGAGGAAAGAAGCTCTCCTAGTTGATAGGAGTCTTAGGTTCTCTAGTATAAATATATGTCATTGTCTCTTCTTTTCTCTTTGTATCGATCAAGCTATTTCCTTGCTCATTGATTCTTAAAGCTTGGTTTTAATGCTTTGTAAATAGTTTCCAAATTTAGTGAATTGCCGAATCGAATCGGCCCCAGAGTAGATTCAATCATATCGATTGGATTGAACTGAGATAACAAATCTTTTGTGCCTTTGTTCTTGCTTTTACTTACAGTTCTTAGAGTAAAATTAGTTGAGAGATTGTGAGGATTGTGAGTTCTATTTCTAACAAAGTGGTATCAAAGCCAGGTTTATGGCTAAGGAACTCATGTCGAATGCTCGCATCGACATCGAGCGATTCAACGGAGAAGGAGACTTCTCGTTGTGGAAGATTCGAATGTTGGCACACTTTGGAATGTTAAGGATCAAACACATCTTGTTTGATGATAATCTGGATAAGTTGGTTCCGTTGAGCAAAAGCGAAGAGAAGAAATCAGCTGTTGTTGCTGATGATGAGTCAGCTGCTGATGAGCCGTTACCGTCATATCCTCTCACGAAGGTCGTACCGGATCCTGTGAAGCACGACCATAATGAAAGAGCTATGGGAATCATTATCGCGAACGTCGATAATCTTGTTCAGTGAAAGATTAAGCATTGCACAACAGCTGCTGATATGTGGGCGTTGTTGGATTGCTTGTGCCGAGAGCTCTTTACCAAATTGGATTCATCTACAGCTGAAGTTCTACACGTTTAAGATGAAAGAGACGATGACTGTTGATCAAACGGTTGATGATTTCCTGAAGATCATTGTTGAGATGGGAAATCTGGAGATTGAAGTTTCTGATTAGGTTCAAGCAATTCTATTTTTGACGTCTCTCTCACCAGGTTTTGATCAGTTGAAGCATACCCTGAAGTATGGAAGAGAAACTCTGAAGCTTGAAGATGTTATCTCAGCTGCAAAATCAAAAGAAATAAAGTTTCCTGAAGGTCAAAGGAGTGAGAAGGGATCAGCATTGTATTCTGAAGATAGAGGAAGTTCCTAGACAAAAGGAAAGTTAGACAGGAACAGGAGCATATCGAATTCAAAAACTAGAATGACGTGCTGGTTCTGTAAAAAGGAGGGACACCTAAAGAAAGACTGTTTTGCGAGAAAGAAGAAACTACATAATGAAGGTCAATGAGAGGCTGGCGTGATCATTGAGAAGCTTGTGTTCTCAGAAGCACTAAGTGTAGATGATCATGATTCAAAGGAGAAATGGGTCATTGACTCTGGATGTACCTATCACATGACATCAAGGAAGGATTGGTTCTCGGAGTTCAATGAGAATGCAAGCACAACAATTCTTCTTGGAGACAATCACACAGTTGAATCAAAATGGTGTGGATCCGTGAAACTCAGAACTAATGGCGGCTCCATCAAAGTTCTGAATAATGTGAGGTATGTTCCAAATCTCAGAATGAATTTGATATCTACAGGAACTCTAGATAAACTAGGTTATACTCATGAAGGTGGAGATGATGTAGTCAGCTTCTTTAAGAATAAGAAGTTAGCTCTGCGTTGTATTCTTAAGAATGGCTTATATATCCTAGATGGCAAAACCACTAAGAGTGAGGCTTGTAATGTAGAATTGTCAAAGGATAAGACGACATTATGGCATAGCAGACTAGAACATCTAAGTCTGAATAATATGAAGATCTTATCTGGAAAAGGCTTGTTGGAGAAGAGTAACATGAAAGATTTATCTTTCTGTGAACATTGTGTTATGGGAAAGTCTAAAAAGCTGAGCTTTAATGTTGGGAAGCATGACACAGAAGACGCTCTTGGATATGTTCATGCCAGCTTATGGGGATCACATAATGTAACTCCATCACATTCTAGAAACAAGTACTTCTTGTCTATTATAGATGATAAGACAAGGAAAGTTTGGTTGTTGTTTCTCAAGATGAAAGATGAGACATTCAAAAACTTATGCGAATAGAAATATCTCGTTGAGAATCAGGTTGATAAGAAGGTCAAAGTTTTGAGAACAGACAATGGCCTAGAGTTTTGCAATACAAGGTTTGATGAGTATTGCAAGAAGCACAAAATTGAAAGGTATAGAACATGCACTTACTCACCGCAGCAAAACGGAGTGGCTGAAAGAATGAATAGGACAATGATGGAGAAAGTTAGGTGCTTACTTGATGAATCAGGTCTCGACGAAGTCTTTTGTGCTGAAGCAGCTGCAACCGCAGTCTACTTGATTAACAGATCACCATCTTCTGCAGTGGATCAAAATGTACCAGAACAGCTTTGGTTAAACAGAAAACCAGGTTACAAGCATCTGAGAAGATTTTGGTCTGTTGCATACGTTCATCAAGATCAGGGAAAGCTCAAGCCTAGAGCTTTGAAAAGTGTATTATTAGGCTATCCTCAAGGTACTAAAGAATACAAGATTTGGTTGATTGATGAATAAAAGTGTGTGACTAGCAGAAACGTGATATTTCACGAAGACTTGGTGTTCAAGAATTTGAAGTCAGGAGGAAGGGTTCAACAAGTTTCTGAAACTTATCCATCCATGAGAGAGTTTACAGAAATCTCTCATGAAGATGTTACTGAAAAGGAGACTACAAAGATTGCAGAAAGTTCTAGTGCAGGTGGAGCTATTCCATTTAGCTCAAGTGATTCAGAATCATAAGAACCTGAAAATAATGATGAAACAGAAACAAGTGCAGAGCCGCAGAGTTATCATCTTGCAAGAAATAAACCCAAGAGAGAGATTAGACTTCCAACGAAGTTTAATGACTATACTGAAGTTGGTTTTGCTCTGTTAGCAGCATAAAACATAGATAAAGAAGAACCTCAATACTATCACGATGCAAAGAGGAGTGAATATTGGGTCAAGTGGAATAATGGAATGATTGATGAGATGAAATCTCTATGGAAGAATAACATTTGGATCATTGTTGATAGACCTAAAAACAAAAAGGTCATTAGCTGTCGTTGGTTATACAGAAAGAAACCAGGAATTCCTATGGTCGAACCTGAGAGGTTTAAGGCTCGAGTTGTAGCTAGAGGGTTCACGCAAAGGGAAAAAATTGACTATGATGAAGTATTTGCTCCAGTAGTGAAACATATTACCATATAATTTTAATGTCTTTGGTCGTTCAATAAAATTTGGAATTAGTGCAAATGGATGTGAAAACAGCTTTTTTACATGGAGACATTGATCAAGAGCTTTACATGGAACAGCCTCAAGGGTTTGAGGTAAATCCAGGAAAAGATCAAGTCTGTTTATTGAAGAAGTCGCTTTATGGATTAAAGCAAGCTCCACGACAATGGAACATGAAGTTTGATACTTTTATGAAGAATCAAAAGTTCAACATGAGTGTACACGATTCTTGGGTATATGTGAAAGAGGTTGGACATGAAGATTATGTTTATCTACTCTTATACGTTGATGATATGTTGCTGGCTGCTAAGAGTATGACAGAGATCAGAAAGCTAAAGAGTGTTCTAAGTCAAGAATTTGAGATGAAGGACATGGGTAGCAAGTAGAATATTGGGAATCGACATTAAGAGAGATAGAGAAAAAGGAACTCTATGCTTATCTCAATCAAGATACATAAAAAAGGTTATACAAAGGTTCAACATGAGTGGAGCAAAGACTGTTACAACTCCGATTGGTGCACATTTTAAGCTTTCATCAACGAAAGAAGATGAAGAAGGCGTTGATACAGAGATTGTACCATACGCAAGTGCATTCGGAAGCGTTATGTACGCTATGGTGGGAACTCGTCTTGATGTAGCTTATGTTATTAGACTTGTGAGCAGGTTTATGACCAAACCAGGAGCAATACATTGAGAGGCTGTCAAGTGGTTACTATGGTATTTAAGAAGTTCTACAAAGCCAAATCTGGTCTACACCAAAGGCGAAAATTTCAGAGTTCGAGGATATCGTGACTCTGATTATGCAGGAGATTTAAACAGGAGAAGATCAATTAGTGGCTATGTGTTTACAGTTGGAGGTAACACAGTAAGTTGGAAGTCAAGTTTGCAGTCAACAGTAGCTTTATCAACTAAGGAGGCTGAGTATATTGCTCTTACAGAAGCTGTTAAAGAAGCAATATGGATTCAAGGTTTATTGATTGATATGGGTTTGAAAGCAGAAAAGGCTTCGATATGGTGTGACTCTCAGTCAGCTATATGTTTGTCTAAGAACAATGTGTTTTATGAAAGGACAAAACATATGGCTACTAATTTCAGTTTCATCAGAGATATTATCGAGGAAGGAGAAGCGGAAGTTCTGAAAATCCATACATCTGAGAATCCTGCAGATATGCTTATTAAAGGCATTCCTGTGAAATAGTTTGATTTAGCTTTAAAGTTTCTAAAGTTGATCAGGTGAAGATGGAAAAAGTCTTCATGCCGAGGTTAGATTCAAGATTGCAGTTCGCTAAAGGGAAACAAGAAAAAGAATCAAGGTGGAGTGTTGTGAGGCTGATACTATTTTCAGGTTTGTGATTGGTTTAATCTAAACCAGAGGAATAGATAAATCTTGTTTGGCTTGGTAACAAAAACCAAAGCTCATAAGGAAAAGGAAAGTGACGAGAAGAAGGAAAAAGGAAAGAAGCTCTCTTAGTCGATAGGAGTCTTATGAGCTCTTTCCCTTGTCTCCGCAATATTTGGTATAAATATATGTCATTGTCTCTTCTTTTCTCTTTGTATCGATCAAGCTCTTTTCTTGCTCATTGATTCTTAAAGCTTGGTTTTAGAACTTTGTAAATAGTTTCCAAATTTAGTGAATTGCCGAATCGAATCGGCCCTAGAGTAGTTTCAATCATATCGATAGGATTGAGCTGAGATAACACATCTCTTGTACCTTTGTTCTTGCTTTTACTTACAGTTTTTAGAGCAAAGTTAATTGAAAGATTGTGAGGATTGTGAGTTCTATTTCTAACAATTTTTGAAATATATTGATATGTGAAGTCTTAAAAATGTGGCCAAAGTTGAAATTTCGAAACTGAAAAAACTATAGATTTTTAGTCATAGATCGAAGATCAATTTAGGATGTCAAAATAGATCATTACCCATGGGTTGACCCTGTATGTGAATTTTTTTTAATGGGTTTGGATTGAATTTTTTTATCCATATAAATAAATGAGTTTTAGTGGGTTGATCCTAATAGTCTATGTGTCTAATGAGTAAACCCATTAGGGCTTTGGGTTACCCATAAATTTATCACAAAAAAGAAAAAAATTATAAATATGTAAAATATTCATAAATTTAGCACTTAAAAATTTAAAACATGATTTTATTTTCTGGTTTTATTTTATGTTTTATCTAATTATGTATATTTTTATTTTGTTTTACTACATTGAATATTACTACGAATTTGTTATTTGGAAATTTTAGTTGAATTTTTAATAATATATAATATATTTTTTTAAAAATATATTACTCATTTTATATATATATATATATATATATATATATATATATATATATATATATATAGATACCCATATAACTTATCAGTATTAACATAATTGGGTTTGAATTATGAATTACAGCACACGAAATAAATGGGTCGGGTCATAACCCAATTTTATAACTTTCAAACCCGTATGGGTTTGGGTCAGGTGGGGGCGGATTACCCATTTTGACACTTTTAAAGATCATGAATATAAAAATAGAAAACTAGATTTATGTTAAATGCATGAAATTCAAAAAAGTCATTTTCGTTTCGAATTAGATCAATGCATCGAAATTATATATGGGCAACGGTAAATTAAACCACATACATACAAGCAAAATGCAAGTCTTAAAATAAAACATATGTAAAAACATAACGACATTATATATCAGAAAACTATTTATTTAAAAATAACGCGGGTAATAACATAAAACTTAGCATTATAGTTATTTACATAAGTTAAGATTTTTATTTTACCAATACATATAAAATATTGTCATTGATAGTGCATCAAATCGTTCTCTATTCATCTTGTTTATCTTTGTTTTGTTTCACTTATTCATTTTCTTTTGTTTCACATATTTTTCCAACTACCAGTTCAATTTTGGTTTCATCTACAAAACTATTACTGACAGCTTTTCTTATGAAAAAAATAAAAAACTGTTATTAATAGTAAAAAAAACAGATGACGCACGCTTTATAAGACAGAAAACACTAGACAAGGCTTGACGAGACCCGAGCAAAGGTGAATCCACCTTTTCCTTTGGGAGTTACAGTTTTTATTTTCTTTCCAAAAACAATTAAAAAACGGACATTTATATAAAATCAAATTTTAAATTGAAAATTATACTCTCTCTTACTCCCTTTCTCTCGCAATCGCAGGCAACTACAGTTTCAGAACTCGAGACTCATCATTTTCTTCTTCTTTTTTTCCAGCGCCGGCGATGTATAAGCTCTAGGCGTAGTTCCGGCGAACTCTGAAGAAACAAGTAGACTATATAGGTCTCCTTTTTCTTTAGTGTTTCGTACTGTTTCTTTTAACCCCTGGATCTACTGATTTTTTGCTCACTTTGATTGTTTCCATGGTGATGTTCTGATAGCTGCCGCTTGAGTGCTTGCGCATGCGAACCAGTTCCGAAATGCCGCTGGAAAAGCGAGTTTGAACGGCGGAAATCGAGGGAAGCTCTTTGTGTTTCCCATTTTTTTGGGGATAATTTATGAGAAATGTCGGGTTCTAGAGTCTCGGATCTGAGCAAATTGCATCTGAAGAGAGAGCTGACTCAAATCAGGAAAGCTGGCCGAGTTTTGCGCGATCCAGGCACCACTTCCTCGTGGAAATCCCCTCTTGATTCCTCGAGATCCGTCGCAACGGCGGCGGTCGTGGAGCCTCCGGCTAGCAGAAACGGCGGGAGTTCGAGTCAGAAGTTCCCGATTCGAGCAGAGAGTAGTAATCGAGGGAGTGGAAACGGGAAGGAGAAGAAAGTGTTCTTGTACAACTGGAAGACTCAGAAATCTTCCAGTGAGAAAAGTGGTTTAGCTAAGAACGGCAAGGAAGAAGATGAGTCTTCGTGGACTCAATCTAGCGTCAATGATGACGACGACGATGATGTGAGTGATGCGAGGAAGGGTGGGGATTCGAAGAGCGATTCGTATCTTGGGGAAATCCAATCGGCTTCGATGATTTTCAGGTGCAGAGATACGAATCTAGCGTCACAGAGTGTGTCAAAGATCAGGAAGAGCAGTGTAAGTAGCAAGAAGCAGAGTAAGAAAAAAACTGTGACCAGAAAATCAGGAAACTGTAATGCTGCATCAGCTTTAGCTATAAGGAGAGGTGATTCTGCTGAATTATCGGAAGATACAGAGGAACTTAGCAATTCAGAGGATATAAGGAAGGTCACTGGCGCATCTCCTTTGCTTTTGAAGCTTAAGCACAAGAACTGGTCACGTTCTTCCTCTAAGTTGGTGAGAGCTAATAGAAAAGAGGATTCTTCATGCACTTATAACAGCACACCGGCTTTATCGACTAGCTCATACAACATGTATGCTGTTCGTAATCCAAGCACCGTTGGATCTTGGGATGGTACTACGACTTCGCTGAATGACGGGGACGATGAGTTGGATGATAACTTGGATTTACCAGGGAGGCAAGGTTGTGGCATTCCGTGTTACTGGACGAAGAAGACTATGAAACATAGAGGTGGATGCAGAAGTTGTTGCTCTCCGTCGTTATCGGATACTTTGAGAAGAACCGGGAGTAGCATTTTGTGTGGGAGTCAGTCGGTGTATCGTAGACATCATCGACATTCTTCTGGAGGATTTAGTAAACAGAAAATCGCTTCAAGAAGTGCACAAGGTGTATTACCTTTGCTCACATACGGTGGTGATGGTAGAGGAGGGTCTTCTATAGGAACCGGGCTTAGTGACGACGAGCTTTCTACCAATTACGGAGAGCTTGATTTAGAGGCTCAGAGTAGATTAGACGGGAGGAGGTGGTCTACTAGTTGTAGGAGTCAAGATGGTTTGGAGGTTGTAGCGTTAGATGGAGAAGGAAGTACACCAGAAAGCATCCGAAGCTTCAGCCAAAAGTACAGACCAATGTTCTTTGATGAACTGATTGGACAGAGTATAGTGGTTCAGTCGCTAATGAACGCTGTGAAAAGGAGTAGGATCGCTCCTGTTTATCTTTTCCAGGGCCCGAGAGGAACTGGGAAAACATCGACCGCGAGGATTTTTTCAGCCGCCTTGAATTGTGTGGCCACTGAAGAAATGAAGCCTTGTGGGTACTGTAAAGAGTGCAATGATTTCATGTCTGGGAAAAGTAAGGATTTTTGGGAACTTGATGGAGCTAATAAGAAGGGAGCTGATAAAGTTAGGTATCTTTTGAAAAACCTACCTACGATACTTCCACGGAATTCTTCAACATACAAGGTTTTTGTGATAGATGAGTGTCATTTGCTGCCATCTAAGTCTTGGCTGTCTTTTCTTAAGTTTCTTGAGAACCCTCTGCAGAAAGTTGTCTTCATATTTATAACGACAGACCTTGAAAATGTTCCTCGGACCATTCAGTCAAGGTGCCAGAAGTTCCTCTTTGACAAACTCAAAGATGCTGACATTGTAGTGAGACTAAAGAAGATTGCTTCAGACGAAAATCTTGATGTAGAATTGCACGCGTTGGACCTGATTGCTATGAACGCGGATGGTTCGCTTCGAGATGCTGAAACCATGTTGGAGCAGCTTAGTTTGCTGGGGAAACGAATCACCACTGCTCTAGTAAACGAGCTAGTATGTTTTTCTGATTCTTCTATGTTTCTGTGCATTGAGAAAGCTGTAGACCCAACCCAGCAATGTAAATGTGTTTTGTGCAGGTGGGTGTTGTTTCAGATGAAAAATTGCTGGAACTCTTGGAATTAGCATTGTCATCTGACACGGCAGAAACCGTGAAGCGAGCTAGAGAGCTATTGGACCTTGGAGCTGACCCGATAGTCTTGATGTCTCAACTAGCCAGTCTTATCATGGATATCATTGCTGGTACATACAAGGTCGTAGATGAAAAATACAGCGACGCCTTCCTTGATGGACGAAACTGTGAGTTCCCAGCGTTGTATTTGAAATCCATAGTGGTCATATGTGCTAAAAATAGCTTATTGATGCATTATGATCTATTAGCTTGTTGAGATCATCGTTCATTCCATTTTTTTTCTGAATCAAAACCACATCTGTAAGCCAATATAAAATGATTGCAGTTCTACTCTTAAACCACTTTGTTTGATTTTGGCAAAATTCTGGTTTTTTTTTTTGTAGTGACTGAAGCTGATATGGAAGGACTAAAGCATGCTTTGAAGCTTCTTTCAGAGGCTGAGAAGCAGCTTAGAGTTTCTAATGACCGTTCAACATGGTTCACTGCGACTTTGCTTCAGCTTGGGTCGATGCCTTCTCCTGGAACCACACATACAGGAAGTAGCAGTAGAAGGCAAAGCTCTAGAGCGACTGATGATGACCCGTCAAGCATCTCAAGGGAAGTGATGGCTTACAAACTGAGAATAGGAGGACTCCACTTTAGTAAGTCAGCATCTCCAGCTTCGATTAGAAAAAGGAGCGGAAATCATTCCCATGAAGCGAAATCGTTCTCCAAGGTTATCGATAATAACTGCTATAAATCCTCCTCATCTAGCCAAGTTCCAGAGAGCGAAGCTTCCATTGCCTCACATGACAATAGCACCGCAAGCACCATGATGCTTACTCAAACAAGTTCAGAAAAACTAAACGATATATGGAGAAAATGTATAGAAAGATGTCATTCCAAGACGTTGAGGCAGCTGCTCTATACTCATGGGAAACTTATATCTATCAGTGAAGTTGAAGGTAAAATGCCTATACAAGTTTTCTTTCTTTTCTCCGCTAAAAATATTTGGATTCTTACGAGGATGAATATGATTTGCAGGTATTCTAGTTGCTTATATCGCGTTTGGAGAAACTGATATCAAATCGAGAGCTGAAAGGTTTCTAAGCAGTATCACAAACTCGATCGAAATGGTGCTAAGGCGAAGCGTAGAGGTCAGGATAATCCTCTTGCCTGAAACCGAGTTACTTGTCGTCCCTCACCAAACCCGGAAACCAGAAATGACCGACAAAGGTGGAGATCTTGAAGTTGGTACCAGCGAAGAAAGCATATCAAAACTTCCAATGCAAAGGATAGAATCAATCATCCGAGAGCAAAGATTAGAAACCGCGTGGTTACAAACCGCTGATAAAGACACACATGGATCGGTGATACGGATAAAACCCGAAAGGAATCAGATTCTACCTCAAGAAGACACTTATCGCCAACCTAACATTGGTCCTGCTATCTCTTCTTCTGGATTAACTTCTAACCATTGGGTAGATGAACTAAACAATGAAGTCAAGCTTTTGAAAATCGGCGAAAATGGTGAGCTTCAAGAGAATCTTACCGGTAAAAGAGGAGAGCATTGTCCTCTTTCCCCAAGCTTACTTCATGATACTAACTTCGGAAACAACAAAGACAATCTGTAAGTTCCTCTAATCCTTTTAGATCCAAACGAAAAAAAAAGAAAACCCAAATAACTTTGTTAGAAAACTATTGTCAGAAGGATTTGATGAACATTTTGGCTTTGGTTGTGTAGCGGAGGATACGAATCAGGATCAGGAAGAGTTGGTTGTAATATGTTATTTTGTTGGAACACACACAAGACTCAAAGAAGAAGCAAGGTCTGTGCTAATTAGTCGAAACAGTTCCTTCTTTTCAGTGTTTTAATTCTGTCTTGTTTTTCTCATTTTTTCTCTTACGGATTTGATTAGTCGAAACAGGTCAAAGGGACTCCTGTTCGTTCCCGGAGAAGTCAAAAGAGACGATTCTCTCTGTTTAATGGATGTGCTAAGCCAAGGAAAGCAGAAGGTAACTTCAGAAATTGAAAATTTAGTTTCTCCAGTCATGAAAGCAAAATTGTTCCCTCAAACTCTAATTTCTCATCTGTTCTTCCACTTCCACATAGTTTTCCTTAATTCTATTTGCTACTGTAATTGATATGCCAAAGAATAGTTTTAGTTTATTCACAGTAAAGTTCCTTATCTTATGGGTTTAAAAGACTCCATTCATGTTTTCCTTTTATAAAACTTCAAAGGTGTTACTACTTACTTAAAAAGAGTCAAAGAGTAGTTTAATCTTGAGCAGTAGTTTATACTTTATATAGATGATTCTTTTTTTTTCTTTTTCTGACAAATGTAGATGATTCTTCTTAGAAAAAACTGATATTTCGCCATATGTCAAGAACAATAAGCTGATAGTTTTCCAAAGGTTTTGTGCAAAAAAAAGTCTCAAACTAAATTATTTTTGCAAGAAAAACTATCAACTTAAAAAATGAAGTCAAATCACCCACCGCAAAAGTCACCCGCAATATAGCTCTCGCTTATACTGATGATGTGGCATTATCGAATTTCTTACAAAAAAAAGAATTTTGTGCAAAGAAAACTTCAAGCTAAATTATTTTTGCAAAAAAACTCTCACATAAAACAAAAGTATAAGTTAATCAACCCAACTCAAAAGTTATCCGTAATATAAATTTACCTATATCGATATCATAACATTAACGTAATATTATTAATCAAATAAAATGAATGAAACTCATTATAAATTTTGTCCTGAGAAACTCAATAGAGTCATTCACTAATATAATAATAATAATTTTTAGTTTATTTAATTTTTATTTTTTTTTTCATTTGAAAATTCTAATTTAAATTAAATATTATAATTTTTTAATAATTATATTTTTAACATATCAAATTGCATTTAAAATATATTAATAACTTATTTTTTTATTATTCTATAGTATTTTTTTTACTAAAATCGTAATACTTTCGATTTAGTTTTCCAAATTGAACAATTCCAAGTGCATTATAAAGTTAACTTATGAGGGCACCCAACAAAAAGTTTGGTTGAAATCCAATAATTGAATATTACCTATTGACAAAAGTCCGTAATAATCCGCAATATAACTGTGGTTGAAATTCGCAATATAAATTTTGTCAACACATAATATTCAATTATTAGATTTCAACTAAAGTTTTAATTGCGTGCCCTGATGAGTTAACTTTCCAATGCATTTGGAATTGTTTAATTTGGCCAACTAGATTGAAACTTTGAAAGATATTACAATTGTAGTACTATAAAATAATCAAAAAAATAGATTATTAATATATGTAAGATGCAATTTACTATGTTAAAAATAAAATTATTAAAAGTTTTATAATATTTAATTTAAATTAGATTTTTTAAATGAAAAGAGATTTAAATATTAAATTAAAAATATATTATTATTACTTTAGTGAAATACTCTTTGAGAAGGACAAAATTTATAATGAGTTTTGTTCATTTTATTTGATTAATAATATTATGTTAATGTTATGTTATCGATATATGCAAATTTATATTGCGGATAACTTTCGAGTTGGATGGATTGATTGACTTGTATTCCCTTTTTATTTTATAAACTATTTAAATATGCAAATTAATACTCCCTTTGTGTTGAGAGATGAATTTTCTGGAAAAAAATTTGTTTCAAAAAGATGAATGTTTTTTGTTTTCAACACATTTTTATTAGTTAATAATAATGAATTGTAAACTTCAAGAAAATAATTATTGAATTATCATTGTTTAAAATTTATTGAAAACTGTTAATCACAAAAAAAAAAATTTATAGGTATTTTTTATTTTGTCTTCTTAATATATGTAGAAACTCTAAAACAAATATTTTCAGAAACAGAGATAGTATAGTTTTTTTTTTTTTAATTGCAACTTTCTATTTTTGTTTTAAAACCAAAGAAAAAAAGTTTAAAATTAATAAATTATGGGGTAAAATGGATCCTAAAAGAATTGGGGGAAAATATAATTATCAATTAACAAAAGAACATTTAATATAAAATAACATTATCTTTAGATTTAGATTTTAATTTTTATGGGGAATAAAAAACGAAATAGACAAATTGATTTATATGAAGATAGAATAATTTGATGTGGTAAAAGCCATTTTACATGATTTTAGAAAAAGGATGAAAACAAAGAAGAAAATTAGAAAGAAAGACTTTATGGGCACGGGGTGCTCGAAATCTACCTTATAATGTGTATTTCGTAAATACTATTCCACCGGTCTGGAGATCCGGCCCAGTATAGGAATATTTGCTGATGTCAAAAAAAAAAAAAAAAAAAATTGATTTGATTGGTGAAATTTTAAATGTAAGGACTGTGCATAACTCTAAAACAAAGGCTACACCAATTATGGCTGAAATCTTTATACATATCGCATGATGCAGTTTTTCCAAAACTAAACCGAATAAAGTTTTGTTAAATCCTAACTGAGAGATGTCATTATCCTATATAAAAAGAATTTGTGAGTGGTTATAGCAGAGAGAACTACTCATTTATAAATAAAATCAACCTACATCAGTGGTGGGAAAAGAACAAGAAAACAAGCTGGACTTTACCAGTATGTTTGCCTCAGAATTGCTAGCTCGAGGTATGTAGATAAACGCAATATAAAGGAAGCTGTCACTAAGTGCTCTAATGTCTAATAAAAGACACTTAGATTCCAATCGAGTGACCTTCGGAACCGAGGAGGAGAACTAGCTCCTGACAGTCCGAGAAACAAGTCAGCCCGAGATGTCAGCAGCTTTCGCAAAGATGAGAGCAAGCTTGACAGAGAGGGCTGAAGGAATGTGCGTCAGAGAGTCCGAAACTTGCGAGATCGTGGTGGAAAGCCAGGGAGATGAAAAGACTGAGACTTGAGCCTTATTCTGATTGTTCTGATAAAGTTGATAATTATTAGAAATTAATTTTATCCCATATTCTTATTTAAATATAATATCATCATAAAACTTTTACGGCAATATTATTACTATTGTAATTATAATTTGACATGTACATCTATTCATATTATCAAGTACAAAATTAAAATAAAATATTTGCAAATGAGATTATATAAAAAATTCAAGTGGTCAAGCATGAAGAAATTCAACATATCGCATAAAGTTTGAATCTCTTAATGTTACTTTCATTCTCTTCCCTTGACGTCCAGCTAGGAGAATAACGAAAAAATTTAAAAAATAAAATAAACGGGGAAAAAACTTCAAAATTGAGTTGATTATATAAAACAATTAACTTAATTTCAGTCAACGAATAAAAGTTGCTCAATATTTTTATTAATGTCTAGATGGAATGCTTGAGAAATATTGTTTGTAAAACATGCAATTGACATATCCTCATAATTATCAGTCTGTAGTATAAGTTTATGAGTTATCCATCAAACCAACTAACATAACTTTTTCTTCTATTTTGGTCAACATTCAACCGATATAACTATTGCAATAAACTCTTTACTATAAATCCAACAAAAAATAATAACATACTTAATTATATTGCTTTCTTTTGGTCAAAACTCACAACACAACAACAATATAAATAAGCAAACTGGGCTACACATTTTTCAGTCACAACATAAAGTGAAAAAGATGATCATGAAGCTCTTTGCAATAACAATGTTGGTCACATTTCTTGCATCTTGTCTTGTCCAGGCTAGGGCCATAAGATTGGATCCTCCACCAAGTCCATACTTGCCAACCGACTCGAAACCGATCTACAGACTTTCGGTTTTCTCAACAGAATCTAACCAAGATGCTAGGATCGAGTCTTGGTATCCTCCACCCAATCCAAGGTTCCAATCCGACTCTAAACCAATCCATAAACCACCAGTTTTCTCAACGGAATCTAACCAAGATGGTAGGACCGAGTCTTGGTATCCTCCACCAAATCCAAGGTTCCAATCCGACTCTAACATAATCCATAAACCATCAGTTTTCTCAATGGAATCTAACCAAGATGCTAGGACCGAGTCTTGGTATCCTCCACCAAATCCAAGGTTCCAATCCGACTCTAAATCAATCCATAAACCATTAATTTTATCAGTGGAATCTAACCAAAATGCTAGAACCGAGTCTTGGTATCCTCCACCAAATCCAAGGTTCCACCCATAAAAACTTAGATGTTTCTTTTTCTATATCAAACGCTTCTCAAATTATATATAATAATACATGACAATATAAAACCTTGTTTCTAGTATTGTACGTTTTACCATCAACCTATAATAAAAAATAGTTTTATGTTATATATTTAAATTAATTATTCAGATGTTAGTTATATTAGTTACAATACTATTGCAATGTCATTTTGTTCTCACGAACATAATGGATACATCATGTGTCTACAAAACAAATTCGAACAGAATGATCCAAATTATAATTGAATTATGTGACAAAAAAATGTGACAATTCGTCAACGCTCATTACAGCGTTAATTAAAAAGCTAAACAGTTTACACAAATGTTAAAAATTCTAAAAACTTAATATATGAACATTTTCATGTCATAAGATTATATATATATATAGTAGAAACTCTATAAATTAATAATATTGAGATTTTGATATTTTATTAATTTATAAACTTATTTAATTATCGATTTTGAATAAAATAATCTTTTATTAAAATAATTAAATAATATAATAATTAATTAAAAATAATATATTTTAAAAAGTTTATTGTATTTTGTATAGTTTCATTCTAGATTTAGAGATGAATTCTAAATATATTTAATTTCTAATAAAAAACAAGTAAAAATTATACTTATATTTTAGTATATTATCATAGATATATATATTTGTATATATAAGATTATTTATGATAATTATTAATTTATGATATTAATGGGATCATATATTTACGTAGGAGTTTCAAAAATATTATTATCTTATCATCTTATCGAATTTAGCTAATTTTTACACTGGTCCAACTTGAGATTGAAAAAAATTATTATTTTATAGAATTTATGAAGTATTAATTTATAGAGTTTATATGTATAACTTTTTATGATACCTCATGAGTCCATGCTCAAGGTTCTCTCAACGAGCAGTAACATGATTTGTTTCTGATGGAACGCCATTGTATTTATTCTGGTTTGGCTTCCCTCTAGGACCAGTCACAGTTTTTGCGACAGCCGGTGTTTTATTCAGTGAAAATGACGTGTTATATAACAAAATACCGTATAATCATGTAAATTAACACTAGTATATATCAATAAACTACATGAGTTGTTTCGTTACATATATAAGTTAACATTTTGGTTTGTGTTTCTTTCTCATAAAAAACCAAATAAAAACATTTTGTTTTGTGACCGAATTAACGTTATTTCTTTGAAACAACAATCAAATGTTAAAAAACGTAACATAGTTTTTTGGATGTAAATTACCATTTTGTATGGAATAATAGCATATTACATCACATTTAGGTGAATATATGATATACTCATGTCATGTCATGTCATGCTAGCTTTTAACCATAGATATACTCATGTCATGTCCTGTCATGTCCTGTCATGCTAGCTTTTAACCAGAAAAATATTTATTTATACAAACCACAATACATGTTTTTTTGTTTCACGAAGTTATGTAATCTCGTCAAATACACGTCCATACCATTAGGTTGAACGAGTAAAGATCCACGTAACAGTCAATAGGGTTTTTGTAGGTTATAGAAACCTCAAAATCCATATTTCCTTATTATTAGTTCAAGAAAAAAAAAAAATATGGAAAAGATAATAAAAAGTGCCGATTAGATTTTTTTTTTGACCAAAAAAGTGCTGATTAGATTTCCAACTTTAATTTTCTTAGATTCCGTCATTTACAAAAATAAATGAGATACAATGGCGTACATGCTTGTAGATGATTCTCTTCTTCATTCTTGACAGCAGTTATATATATTTTATAGCTCACCAATGAAACCACGACATATATTCAACTAATATAACTATATTATTTTGGGTGTAATAATAATATAACTATATTGCTAACATCTAAGTAAGCAAACTAGTTTCAATCACACATGCAGAGATGAAGAAGATCATGAAGCCCTCTACAATAACAATGGTGGTTGCTCTGCTTCTTCTTGCATCGTCTGGTATTTGAAACGCCCCGTCCCGGCCTCGCCTGGCCGCGGACGGCGGGTTCCCCAGTTCGCGCCTCGCTCCAGGCCGAACCTCCCGGCTTACAGCCGTTACCGTGCGAAATCCCCTCTTCGAGGCCTGATCGCCGGTCTATACAATTTAAAACGATAATACGCAGCGGAAAATATCAAATTCTATCTAAGGCTATATGCCTTTCCAACCTTAGTCTAATTCCGACTAAACACTTGCTGGTCTGATCATCTTTCTACCTAGGAGAGTCTATGCGACTTCCGATCAGTTTATAGATCGATCCTAGACTCAGTCAAGTCTTTCAACCTAGCATTGTTCGTTCCATTCCCCTAGACCGTTCTATCAAGATCTAGGCTATCGTAAACCGTTCTGTTCCATAGTCGTGAACATACCTTAACCATATTGCAGATATCGGTCCACCATTGATCCTTGTTCTGGTTGCCTCCGATTGATCGTGTATCCACACTGATCGCATCTCCTGATCGAATCACACTTGATTCGTTTCATGATAAACAGATCCCCGCCTTTACTTAGTCATACAACCAACCAACCCCGCTGACTTAAGTTTAGATCGAAGAGGCATCATGCCCATGGATCGGCTAGGGTCGTCCGCTTAGGATCGCCCGTTCGTCCATGTCCGTTTATCCAGACAGACCGCGATCATTCCCTGATCCGGCTATCACCTTTTAACCAAGTCATGATCTACACCGATCATGTACAAGGTTAGGCCGACTATGTCTCAGTCCGTAACTGAACACAATCGTACCATATATCCATCTGATGGTTCGTGCCCAACCATCTCTTGATCGTCTGTATGATCGCACCAACCACTTGGTCGATCATTCCAAACCGTTAGCCGATCGATCTACCTTTCGGTGACTGATCCGACTGTCCGGTCATCGATCCATCCTTATGACGATCGATGAAACCGCTCGGACCCGATCATTATCGCTCACGCCCGTTCACGTGATCGATCTGATTCGCGTCCCTTTGACCCATTTGCACCGTTCGGTCATATCCCTGGCCAGAACGTGCATTGGTCGATCATCCCATCACACCACCAATCCATTCTCTTGGATCGTGGTCCGATCCATCAGTACGATCGATCGTATCGTTCGTCCGATCCAACCTTACGGTCGACTGGTTCTATCTGAACCATCAACCATCCGCGTCCGATCACTAACCGTGATCCACCCGATCACCCACCGTGATCTATCCGATCACTAACGGTGATCCATATGATCACCCACCGTGATCCATCCGATCACCCACTGTGATCCTTCCGATCACCCACCGTGATCCATCCGATCACCCACCGTGATCCTTCCGAACACCAACCGTGTTCCGTCCGAACACCAACCGTGTTCCATCCGAACACTAACCGTGTTCCGTTTGAACACAAACCGTTAACTGATCGATCAACCGTCCGGTGATCGATCCGACTCGCATCCTTCCGACTCATTCGCACCGTTTGGTACGGTCGATCACTCCATCCGTTTCCGTACACCGATCGTTCGGCCGACTGCACCGACCCCACGGCCAGTCTCACCGACGATCGTACTCCGCTCGTTCGGCCGACTGCACCGACCCCACGGCCAGTCTAACCGACGATCCATACAACCATACGGATGATCGCACCCGTTCACCCCGGTCGATCGCGCCCGTTTGTTGTGCGGTTGATCATCCGTCCATGACCAACCGTTTATCCGATCCCATCATCCCGACCGTCCCCCGGTCGATGGAATTGTCCGTCCGATTGGATCCGCCGATTCCTCGACCCGAATCCAGACGCCACGGTTAACCACCGTTCGGCCGACTGGTTCGATTGATATACCAACCGTTGGCGATCGATCACACCGTTTGGTGTTCGATCCCAACCGTTCTGTGGCTGATCAATCCGTCCGGCCACCAACTGTGATCCCTCCGATCACCATATGTGACCCGTCCGATCACCATATGTGATCCGTCCGATCATCATATGTGATCCGTCCGATCACAACCTATGATCCGTCCGACCACAACCTGTGATCCTCTGACTATCCACTGTGACCCGCCGGCCACCGCCTGTGATCCGTTCGGCCACCGACTGTGATCCGTTCGGACCTATCTTTTTGGTGTATTTTTGCCTTAGGCGTGGTTCACGTGTATCATGAATTATGGATGGCGACCACCGAACAGTCGCAACTGTTCGTGGCCAACCGTCCAGCTATTGCACCCGTTCGGCCAGTAACCGCCACACTCTACCCGAGTGTGGGTAGCTCAGTTACTGAACACTCAACCTAGCTGACCGGAGCTATCCACCAACTGGTCGAGCTGACCCAGCTGACCTAACTCATCCATCCAGCGGCCCTCAGCTAGTTTTCAGCTGCCTTCTTCTTCTTCCTTACACACTAAGTCCTTTTCTTTCCAGACTTAGCTATTTCCGAACCATGGAACGAGTTCTGTACTTTCTTCGACCATTTACTCATCTGTTCCCGACCATGGTCCATCCCGCCGATCCTAGCGCGGATCGGGGATGTTACACATATGATCCGACTAAGTCATTTGGTTCGTTTCTCGACCTTGACTAAGTCGTTCCTGATCATTCCACTAGGCATAACTTGTTCACGGCCAACCCATGGCCTGAACCAAGTACGTCATTTTCCAAAACAAATCGACCCTCTATCCCGAGCCGGGATAGGGATGTTACAGTATTGCCCACGCTAGGACCGAGCCTATTCCTCCTCCACCAAATGCAAACTTTCAAACCGACTCTAAATTGATGCATAAACCATCGATTTTCTCAACCGAGCCAACTCCTCCACCAAACCAGGGTGCAAAGAAATCAGTGGAGCAGTTCCCAATCCCAATTATCTGTCCTCCGAGATTAGACTAGTTGTTACCACTTACCATAAACTCAGATGTTTCTTTTTCCTAAAGATAAACGTTTACAAAAAAAAAAATATTACATGACAAAATAAAACATGTGTTGTATTATTGTGCGTTTTACCATGCATGAATCTATAATGTTTCATGATTTTAAACTACAATATTGTTTAGTTAGTCAGACCCTAATTTGATAATGAATTAAGTGGACAAACTTAAAATTAAATTTATTCTCTAAATATAGAAAGAAAGATGATTCTTAAGATTTTAATTTATTTTTTTATAAAGAAAGATTTTAAGATATGTAATGGCCTAACACAAAGTGTAACACGAACTTATCTACAATAATATTCTAATAACATTTTTTTCTTACGAACTGAAACAACCAAGTTTTTTTTTTTTTTTTTTTATAAACGATTATAATAAATTATCAATGCGGAAATTCTCGAAAGAAATCAATAATATTAAATCATAATAAACGGTTCAACAAATAACCAATAACCAATGAAAACCAATAAAGAATAAGCAACCTAAACACCAGGTTTGCTACATTATTAAAAATAAGACTAACACCATAATCATGAATTCCTTGTCAACCACAACAAAATAGCCAATATCAAATTCCTAATCTCATCATCCTCTTCTCTCGGTCTCTTTCCGCGGAAGAACATTGCTGTTACCTGCATCACATTGGAATAGAGATGCGTAAGTATTATCATAAATACTTAGTGAGTGGAATACATCAACAATAATCAACAACAAGAACAATAATCAACAACAGAAACCTCCCAATCAGGAAAAACCCACGTTTCCTGACCACCCAGGTCGGTGTCGACCGACACCTCTATGGTGTCGATTGACGCCAGCCTCCTGAGTGTCGATCGACACCCATCGAGTGTCGGACGACACCAGCTCGACGCCCAGACACCAGAAGCTACGAAAAATCGCATAAACACACAAAATCGTGGGATTCGACCCCCACATCGATCAAACAGCAATATAACTCAACCACAACTCAAGAACAACTCGAAAACTCATCCATAAACCCGAAATCAAACAAACTCCAATGATTAACGGACCTATAGTCACGCACTCACCTTGAAAAGGATTATAAGGAAAGAAAGGAAGATGAACAACAACCCAAAGCCTCAGAAACTCCACAAACTCTCTGGAAATCACCTCTTCCTCTCTGAAAACTATCTGCCTCCAAAAGTGAGCTTTCTCACGCAGCTACAGTATTTTATCCGCGAAATAGGGTAAACCGGACAAAACCAGCCGACTTGAATCAAACCGGTCGATTTCACGATAACCGGTGTCGATCGACACCCTTCCTTGGTGTCGGTCGACACCCATCGACCAAAACCAAACCAACCTCAATTCGATCAACTAAACCCGGAATCGCTCACGATAACCGGTGTCGATCGACACACCCCCTTTGGTGTCGATCGACACTAGGTATTTAGAAGCTTTTCACACATTTTCTTCGAGATGATTGAACCTTAAACCAATTGTACAACAATCAAACAAGAACATGTACAATCAATCCTCAATTCACACCTCACAGAGCGTATGTAATCTACTCCCAAATCCCTAATGTCGTCCGATACCACTTCTAACACAACTTTCTGGTTCGCGGATGTTACAATTCTCCCCCACTAAACTGGATTCGTCCTCGAATCCCAACACAAACGTCTCTCAAAGACCTCAAAAACTCACATTTTAGTCCTATGTTATACGCATGTCTCAAGACATTATTACTCCTCGATACCGCGACCCACCGTCACCACATCTATGCTGCAACCCACCGTCACAACATCTATATTGCGGTCCACCGCCACAATATCCAAACCGTGAACCACCGTCACGAAAACCAAACTGTGACCCACCGTCACAAAAACCACTCATACTGAGGTAGCGACCCCCAATATAAGCCTGCCGGGCACACACCGTCCCAACAAAAGTAGACCCACCGTCTTCTCTAAAGGCCCACCGCTTCTAGATATATCGAGTAATAATACTGAAACGCGTATCAACATATGACCAAAAACTTTCAATGACCCCACCGGCCAAAGAAACTTGTAACATCCAAACACGAAACCAACATATGAGGCAAAACTCCATCTCATATAACTCCAAAAATGTATATCGTACAACGAAAACGAAAATACATAAATCCAAAACCAACAACAACAAAACCAAAAACAAGACTAGAACCACAAAGATGAAGAAGCTCACTCCACAGCCTGCTTGTCGAACCACTTTCCAAACTTCAGCTTCATCTTTGCCTCTGGCTCCCAAGTCTGCTCCTCTGTGCCACTACAGTCCCACAAGACTCTCAACAATGGCACCCTCTTGTTCCGCAGAACCTTGACTCTCCTCTCAAGAATCCTCACAGGAACTGCCGGAATTGTCATATCTGGCTGAAGATCCTCTGGAATTTGTGCCACTAACTCCTCTGAAGGATGCAAACACCTCCTCAACATAGACACATGAAACACCTTATGAAAGGCGCTCATAATCGGTGGCAACTCCAACCGATAAGCCTCTGGCCCAACTCGCTCCACCACTGGAAACGGACCCATAAAACGCGGACTGAGCTTGTTCTCTGCTATGGACCTGTTAGGGCCCCTCAACATAGCCATCTTGAGATAAACTCTATCTCCCACCTGAAACTCAAGCTCACGTCGTCGTCTATCTGCATAACTCCTCTGTCTATCCTGAGCCTCCTTCATGTTCACCCTCAAGACACGGATTTTCTCCGTCGTCTCCTGAACAAAAGTAGCCCCAAACATGCTGCGCTCCCCCACTTGGGTCCAGCATAACGGTGTCCTACATGGTCTCCCATACAAAGCCTCATAAGGAGCCATGCCAATACTATACTGAAAACTGTTGTTATAGGCAAACTCTGCCAAACACAGATGATCAGCCCAATGACCACCCCAATCCAGCACACACATCCTCAGCAGATCCTCCAAAGTCTAAATAGTCCTCTCTGACTGTCCATCAGTCTGCGGATGATACGCTATACTCATACGCACCTTAGTGCCCATCTCAGTCTGAAATGCCCTCCAAAACTCTGAAGCAAACCTCGGATCTCTATCCGACACAATACTGGCTCCATGCAGCCTCACAATCTCTCGCCAAAGAACAAGACAGCCGCTCCATCTGTCTTCTTGATGGCCAAGAAATGTGCTGATTTGGTCAAGCGATCCACAATGACCCAAATAGCATCGAATGTCCGTGAGATAGGCAATCCCACAACGAAATCCATAGTGATCATATCCCACTTCCACTCCGGAATGGGTAAACTCTGCAAAAGACCACTAGGCACCTGATGCTCTGCCTTGACCAAAGAACAAGTGTTGCACCTCGCAACCCAATCTGCCACATCTCTCTTCATCCCAACCCAATGATAATACCGTTTGAGGTCACGGTACATCTTGGTCGCACCCGGATGAATCAAAAACTTGCTCGAATGAGCCTTTCTCAAAACCTCTTGCCTCAACTCCACATCTTTAGGCACACAAACTCGCCGACGAACCAAGATAGTCCCATTCGAAGAGACCTGATACTCAGAACCAGACGCCTGCGAAGCATCGATCAAACCCTGATCACTTTGCTGAGCCCCTCTGATCCTACTAAGTAAATCTGCCTGATCAGCTTCCTCAAAACCCAAAGGCTCCTCTGAAATAGCACAAAGCCGCAATGTACTAATCTCGCTGACCAAAGCCTCAACACCACGCTCTCTATCTGAATCAACCCTCCGTCGACTCAACGCATCTGCCACCAAATTGGCCTTGCCCGGATGATAAACAATATCCATGTCATAGTCTGCCAGAAACTCCACCCAAATCGTCTGCCTCGCATTCAGCAAAGGCTGAGTAAAGATATGCTGTAGACTCTTGTGATCTGTGAAGATCTGCACTCTACCACCATAAAGATAAGACCTCCAAATCTTGAGCGCAAAAACCACTGCTCCCAACTCAAGATCATGTGTAGGACGGTTGCGCTCTCTGCCCTGCAACTGCCTGGAAGCATAGGCAATCACTCTGCCCTCCTGCATCAAAACACAACCAAGTCCAACACCTGAAGCATCTGTGTACACTACATATGGCTTCCCCGGATCGGGTAATGCCAACACTGGTGTACTAGTCAACATCTCCTTGAGCTTCACAAAGCTCTCCTCGCATTCGTGCGACCATACAAACGGCACATCCTTGACAGTCAACCTCGTCATCGGCTGAGACATACTCGCAAACCCCTTGACGAACCTCCTGCAGTAGCCTGCTAAACCCAGAAAACTCCTGATCTCGGTAGCACTACTCGGTCTAGGCCAATCCCTGATAGCCTCAATCTTAGCCGGATCCACAGAAACTCCCTCTGCAGAAACAATATGGCCAAGAAAACCCATCTCCCTCTGCCAAAAGCTGCACTTGCTCAACTTAGCGAACAGCTTATGCTCTCGAAGCTTCTCTAAAACAAGCCTCAAATGCGTCGCATGCTCCTCTGGACTCCTCGAATACATGATATCATCATATTTTACATGTTTTCACTAAGTATTTATTGGTGTTTTCAAGTGTTTTCAATAAGGTTCTATGCCTTTAGAGGTAGTTTTCTTGTATTTGTTGGTTTTGAAGTCTTAACAGGATAAATTATCAAAAAGGATTCAAAAAGGAGCAAAAGAGCCTCAAACCATGATCCATGCAAGTTTCCAAGTCAAGAGCATCAATATAACTCCATTTGTCCGATTCTCTCATTTAGACAGAATCGGAGCATCCGAAAGATAACCGCGGCAAGGGGTCTTCCCGACGTCCAAAAATCATGATCTTGGTCTTGATGGATAGATATTTGAGTTATGCATCACGGCGAAGTGGATTCAAGTCATTTGGATCAACCATCACGGAGATACTCGTTTTCTCCCAAGACGTGTCCGCCAGGCAAGTAAACGAAGCCCATGGAGACTTGGCGCCACCAAACGGCCCGGGATGCAGCGGCATGGACCTTGTCTCGACTTAACACAAGCCCAGCTTGCTTTTGGTGGTTTACTTGTCCTAAACCCGGTCTAATCACGTCATAAATCATCAAGGCCGGTTAACCGGAAAGTTTCCTTTTTCAGCACTTCAATACCCTAGCGACTTCAAGCTTATAAATACTTGCTTTTAGCCTCTGCAAGAGAGAGCCGCGAGTGTATTGTGCAAGAGAGAGAGCAGCCGTCAAGGAGGAGAAGCCCTAGGTGGTGCGCCGTCCAGAAGGAAGAAGGAGGCGCCGTTCAACTCATTGCACTCGCATCTCATCTTTGTTCTTTCATCTTTTCCTTTTCTCTTTTGTACTTTGGATCGAAAGTTATCAAGGGATTCGACTTGTTCTTCATCAGATAAGCCTCTTTCAATCCTTTATCTCTTTTCATACTTGCATAATGATATCAATCTCGCCTTGCTTGCTTGATCTTAGTATGTCCGAGTAGATCCCCTCGTTAGGCCGAGGGAGATCGATGGACTCTTGATATGTTTTGACTTGTTTGATTGCATAAAACGGGATTTACTCTTTTGGTTCTTCATCTTTGCTTGCTCTTATTGCTTGTTGTTAGGAAAGCGCGCCTCAACAACTCGAACTTAGGTTGATACACTCTCCAAAAGCTTGTTGTATTGCCGAAACTAGTATTTGATGAGCTAAGTGTCTTAGGCTTCCAAAAGTCGACCTAAGGAACTTAGTGAACAATCACAACTTGAACATTGATTAATGCATGCTTATAACTTGTAATAACCATCGAAAGTTGAGTCTATTAGGTTGTTTAAGCATAGTGGCCGGAGCCACGAAAGTGGAAAGGCTATACATTAGTGTTGTGAGTTCAAGGCGGTTTATAAATTATCCCATGCAATCTCTTGTCATTTCATTGAAGGTTTCCATTGACTTTCCCTTGCCTAACATCTTTCCCATCTTGTTTACAACCTCATTCACTTACTCACTTGTTTTCATTAGATATTAAGATCACCACAACTCATATTCTTCGTTCTAGCTACTTATCACTCACCATAAGCTTGAAACGAAATCACTCTTCCTTGTGTTCGACCCCGACTTACCACGGCTGTGCACTTGCAGCTCTACCAAGTTGGGTTATAAATTGTATTAGTTTGAAGCATAAAACCCAACGCATCAATACACCAAAATATCATCTATGAAAATGATGACAAACACATCCAGAAACTCCCTGAACACGTCGTTCATCAATCTCATGAAAGCTGCCGGCGCATTAGTCAAACCAAAAGGCATGACCACAAACTCGAAATGCCCATACCTCGTCCGAAAAGCCGTCTTCCGGACATCTGTCTCATCTATCGGAATCTGGTGATATCCCGATGCCAAGTCAATCTTAGAGAACCAAGTAGCACCTCTCAACTAATCCAACAACTCATCGATCCTCGGAAGTGGGTACCTGTTCTTCACTGTGACTCGGTTAAGTCCCCGGTAATCAATGCACAACCGAAAATTGTCATCCTTCTTCTTCACAAACAACACTAGTGCTCCCCACGGCGAAATACTCGGTCTGATGAACCCTTTAGTCAAAAGGTCCTCTAGCTGCTTCTTCAGCTCTGCCATCTCTGCTGGAGCCATCCTGTAAGGTGTCTTTGATATCGGAGCTGTCCCGGGCTCTAACTCAATCGTGAAAGGATCTGACCGAGATGGTGGCAATCCCTTCAGCGACCGAAATACATCCTCAAAATCCCGACAACCCGAATATCCGGCAAAACCACCTCACCACTGGACTATGTCATAGTAATCGTCGCCAAATAGGCCTCGCAGCCCCGCTCTAACAATTTCTCTGCCTGAATAGGTGAGATCAATATACTCCCTGAAGTCGGTCTCACACCCTGATAAACCAACTTCCCTGCATCCCGCTCAAACACCACTCTACCTCTGTAGCAATCCAGACGAACTCGGTATAAAGATAACCAGTCCATCCCCAAAATCACGTCATACAGTTCCACTGGACTGATGACTAAATCTGCTGGCATAGACTGCCCCGCAATCTGCACATCAACTGCTCTAGCTCTGCCCGAAGTAGCCAGAAAACCACCACCGGCCACCTTGACAAAGCCTAAGCCTCGCCAACGCTACTCCGAATACCACTACTCTCAGCTCTCTCCGGAGTAATGAAGCAGTTAGATGCTCCCGAGTCAAACAACACGTGAGACTCAAAACCGCCAACTAACAAGGTCCCTACACACACCACAAGTGTTGAGAACTTCTAACTCTATCACAGTAAAATAAAAGAAACAGACAACACTGTTGGGGTCGGATTTCCCTCCATCACATTGTCATTCGAACCGGCGTGATCAAAGCGAGCCGGGCCGAACCGTCAACTAAACCAGAGAACCGGGAAGAAATCTCTCGATGGGCCGAGCCAACATCCAGCGAAGCGATTCGAGCCGAGGCCCATCGAAGAAGGCCTATATTCAGAGCTTGCCATAAACACGAGTTGGCGCGAGCAGAAATGGAAAGTTTCATTATGGAAAGTTTACTTAAATCTTGTAAAGTCGGTTCCTATTCTCTTATAAATAAGAATCGATGTCAATTGTTTTAGGCATCACTTTTTACCCACAGCAAAGGCATACGCCACAAATTTCACAGCTCGCATAACAGCTATAAATAAAACCATCTTTGGCTCGTCCTCTTCGTATTTAATCAATAGAATTCCTCGGCTCTCCCTAAAAACGAACTAAACAATATTACGCAAGTTTCGGCTCGCACAATTTGGCGCTAGAAGGAGGGGGAGCGAATTCATACACAAGAAATACGAAGTTTGACGGGATGACAGATAGGGGCGTGAACTCGAACGAGACCGATCCGACCGGTCAACAGCACAAGGACGGCGCAACAGCGCGCCAAACAGAAGCAGAGAGGATAGCTGCCCTTGAGAGACAAACCGAGGAGCAAGAAGCCCTGAACAGCACGTTAACCCAAGAGCTCGAAAATCTGCGAACCCAGCTCAAGGAAAGAGAGGAAGAGGGCGCCAGGCGCCGAAAGAAACTCGATCCGAAGAATCTAGCCTTCAACTCCCCAGCCGACGAAACGGAAGGAGAGGGCACAGAAGAAACTCCCGAACGGAACGAAACGAATTCCGAACCAGATGATTCGCCACCACTTCTCCATCTGAAGAAGCAAAACTTGAAACGCAAAAACATACAACCGGTCAAACAAATACGAATCAATCTAGGGGATCCGATCCTTAGCGATGTCACCCTAGAATCGCTAGCCGAGATGCTCAAGCAGATACTGTCAGGTCAAGAAGAATCAGCCCCAAGCAACTCAACTGATGATCCGAACCAACCAACTAAGATTGCCGAGCAGATTGCAGAGGGCTCGCCTACCTTACCCACTGCGGAAACGTTTGCTGAAGCACTTACGCGTCTCCTACTGGAGAAGCAGAGTCCAATTTCGCCCGATGCCCGAAAAGTGAGTCGACTGCCCCGAGGCCCGTGCATGACAAGAAAGAGGGTTCCGAGCAAGGAACAAAATATGAGTCAAAACGAATTGGCCGAAATTCGGGCTCGCCTCGAAAAATCTGATAATGAGGCTAAACTGCTCCGCTCACAAATCCACAAAGCACTCAGCTCGGCTCCAGAAATTGCGCAGATATGCGAGGACGCAGAGCACACACCTTTCTCGGCTCGGATAATTAACACCAGGGTAATTGATCCGGGGAGATTGAGCATCCAAAAGTATGACGGCTCGACTAATCCAAAGGATCACATTAATGCGTTTCGAGTCGCCCTCAGTCGAGCCGCATTCAGAAGTGTAGAGGAAAAGGATGCCGGTTTCTGCCTGTTATTCGGTGAATATTTGAAGGGCGCGGCCCTAGATTGGTTCTTAAACCTCGAGCCAAACTCGGTCGAAAACTTCAAGCAGCTGACGGCTCTCTTCCTTAAACAGTACTCCATGTTTATAGAAAAATCGGCTTCGGCAATCAACCTTTAGAATATGGTCCAAGGAGAAGAGGAGTCGCTTCGCAGTTTTATGGATCGGTTCAAGACAACTATGTCGATGGCAGGAACGATCAATGACGAAATCGCTGTCGACTCCCTCAAAAAGGGGCTGTGGTTCCAGTCAGACTTCCGAAAAGAGCTCGCCCTGAATAAACCCAAGTCGATCGCCGACGCCATCCATCGATCCGTGGCGTTCGTAGCAGAAGAGGAGGATATGAAGCTCCTAACCGCGCTGCACACCTCGTCAAAAGCCACGGCCAAACCACCGCCAACAGTACAGCCGCAGACCAATCAGAAGCGTCACAACCAGCGGAGCGGATATGTATATCACGAAGGACGGAACTTGTCCGGGGCGCACAATTATCAGGTCGATGCGAGCCAACAGTCCGGCGTCGTAAACCAAGTAGGCGCTGGAAGGGGAAAAGCGCTAAAAAACAACACATGGGTGAGGAACCAAAACTCTCCGAACTACGACGACAAAGCCTACTGCGAGTTTCACCAATGCTACGGTCATTCTACTGAGAAATGCCACCACCTAGGAGCGGAGCTCGCAAGGAAGTTGCTTAGTGGCGAACTAAAGGGTGATCTGAAGCTAGAGGATCTGGAACGCCCCGAACCAAGAGAACGACCAGAAAAATCGGATCGACAGATCGATCAGCCGAAGCGCGGAAGAAGGGAGGAATCCGATGATCAAGCCGGCACTCGAAGGAGAATCCATCTCATAATGGGCGGCTCGCAATATTGCCCAGACACCGTTTCGTCAATCAAAGCTTTTCAACGACGAGCCGACGCAGCAGTCAACTGGTACGAACCCCCAAAGCTGCAAAACGCGGAAATCACCTTCACAGAAAATGAGGTTATCGGGATCGATAAGCCGCATGACGACCCACTCATGATCATGCTGGCCGTGGGAAATTTCGACGTAGCTCGGATCCTCATCGATACGGGGAGCACGGTCAATATAATTTACAAAGGAACCTTGGAGCGAATGGGAATCGATCTATCTTATGTAAGGTCAGCACCAAAACCATTAACAGGGTTCGGAGGCGAGACGACAATGTCCATGGGAACAATCACGCTCCCGGTCGAAGCAGGCGGTGTCACCAAAATGGTTAACTTTTCCGTCTCGGATAACCCACCAATCTACAACATCATCATGGGAACACCATGGATAAACTCAATGCGAGCCGTACCATCCACATATCATCTATGCATCAAATTCCCCACTCCGTCTGGAATAAAGACCATACTTGGTTCGCAAAAGGAGTCGAGAATTTGTTTCATGACGGAGCATAAACTTCAGAATCCCCTTCCTAAGCTGCTCCCCGAAGCGAATATGAAGAAGATCAAGACGAGCCGAGAGACGGCAAACGACCTAGCTAACCTCTTATAGCAATTACAGATAACAGATGACGGCGAGTCGACGAACAGCCAGCCCGCCCAGAATAAGCTAGTCGAAGGCGAGGAAACCGTCATCAAGGAGCCAACCTACGAAGCCATAATTTCCATATGCATCGACGAACAAAACCCAGAGAGATGCGTGGAAATCGGGGCAAACCTGAATGAAGCGATCCAAAAAGAACTAATCTCTTTCTTAAAGGAGAACATCAGCACCTTCGCTTGGACGGCAGAGGATATGCCTGGGATAGATATCAATGTCGATCCGACCTTAAACCAGTCAAACAAAAGCGACGAAAGTTGGGACACGAGCGTCAAAAGGCCGTGAACGACGAAGTAGAACGCCTGTTAAAAGTGGGCTCGATCGTCGAAGCAAAATATCCCGAATGGCTCGCAAATCCGGACGTTGTTAAAAAGAAGAATGGAAAATGGCGGGTTTGCATAGATTTCACAGACCTAAACAAAGCATGTCCGAAGGACAGCTTCCCGATCCCGCATATCGATCGCCTCGTAGAAGCAACCGCAGGAAACGAGCAGTTAACCTTCATGGATGCTTTCTCAGGCTACAACCAGATTAAGATGAATCCTGATGATCGAGAGAAAACGGCTTTCCAAGCAGAGCGAGGTATCTATTGTTACAAGGTAATGCCGTTCGGACTGAAAAATGCAGGGGCAACGTATCAACGGCTCGTGAACAAAATGTTTGCCTCCCAGCTCGGAAAAAGGATGGAAGTATACATCGACGACATGCTAGTGAAATCGCTGAATAAAGAAAGTCACATAACGCATCTCTGCGAATGCTTCGAGCAATTGAACTCATACAATATGAAGTTGAATCCAACGAAGTGTCACTTCGCCGTAACGTTTGGAGAGTTCTTGGGTTATCTGGTAACTCAGCGAGGTATCGAGGCAAATCCAAAGCAGATTCAGGCCCTGATCCAAATGCCATCACCGGCGACAAAAAGGCAAATTCAACAGTTGACCGGACGTATAGCCGCGCTCAACCGATTTATCTCGCGATCCACGGATAAATGTCTCCCTTTCTACGATACTCTGCGAGGCAACAAGAAATTCGAGTGGACAGAAAAGTGCGAGGAAGCCTTTCTCGAGCTGAAGTCTTATTTGGCGAGCCCCCCAATACTGGCGAAACCAGAGGACGGGGAAGCCTTATATTTATATGTCGCTGTGTCTTTAATGGCGGTTAGTGGAGTCCTAATCCGCGAAGATCTAGGAACCCAAAAACCGGTTTTTTACGTGAGTCAAAGCCTGACAGACGCAGAAACGAGATACCCTCAAACCGAGAAGTTCGCGCTAGCAGTCGTTATGTCGGCTCGGAAATTACGCCCGTATTTTCAATCTCATTCAATCATAGTCCTGGCAGCACTACCGCTACGGATGATTTTACATAGCCCAAGCCAATCAGGAAGGCTGGCGAAGTGGGCAATCGAGCTGAGCGAATACGAAATCGAGTATCGAAGTCGAACGAGCGCAAAGTCGCATGTCTTGGTTGACTTCTTAATCGAGTTGCCAATCGCCACCAGCGGAGAGCCGAATCTTCCCGCTGACTGGTTACTTCATGTCGATGGCTCATCGTCGAAGCAAGGCGCTGGAGTCGGAATTCGACTCACTTCCCCGACAGGCGAAATCTTGGAACAATCTCTTCGCCTAAATTTTGGCGCGTCAAATAACGAGGCAGAGTACGAAGCGTTAATAGCTGGGTTAAAGTTGGCGCTCGGGATTGGAGTTCGAAACATACATGCTTACTGTGATTCTCAGCTCGTAGCGAGCCAATTCAGTGGAGAGTACGCTACCAAAGACAAAAGAATGGAGGCCTACCTCGAAGTAGTTAAGAATCTAGCCGGACAGTTTGAAAAATTGGCATTGGAGAAGATACCGCGTGGAGACAATACTCAAGCCGACGCTCTAGCATCACTGGCCTCGACCTCCGACCCAGACTTGAAAAGAATAATTCCCGTAGAGCCCGAAATCCTAATGACCGTAGTCGCAGACGAGCCGGACGATAATGGTGTACTCGATGGCGATCAGCCCGCGGATATGGACATCGAAGAAGATACGAAGTACGGTTGTGACAAAGAGTGGCTCGCTCCGATCCGTGTATACATAGCCGATGGAGAAGTACCAGCGGATAAGTGGGCGGCTCGCAAGCTGAAAGCTCAAGCAGCATGATATATTCTGATACGCGACGCCGTGTTCCGGTGGAAGTTTTCGGGACCGCTGCTCGCGTGCGTAGAAGGAAAAAAGGCGAGAGAAATAATGAAAGAAGTTCACAGCGGATCGTGTGGAAATCATTTCGGAGGACGAGCCCTAGCTATCAAAATCAAACGGCACGGCTATTTTTGGCCGACAATGATCAGCGATTGCGAAAAATACTCTCGAAAGTGCGAAAAATGCCAACGTCATGCTCCAACGATACATCAGCCAGCCGAGCTGTTGTCTTCTATCTCCGCACCATATCCGTTCATGAGATGGTCGATGGATATTGTCGGACCGCTGCACAAATCGAAGCAAAAAAGGTTTTTGCTAGTCTTAACTGACCATTTCTCTAAATGGGTCGAAGCAGAATCATACGCGAATATAAAGGACACCCAAGTTGAGCAATTCATATGGAAGAACATCATCTGTCGGCACGGTGTCCCTTACGAAATTGTCAAGGACAATGGCTCGCAGTTTATCTCGGCTCGATTTCAAAACTTTTGCGACAAATGGAAGATCTGCCTTAGCAAGTCGACGCCTCGCTACCCGCAAGGGAATGGTCAAGCCGAAGCGACTAACAGACGATTTTGGATGGACTCAAAAAATGGCTCGATGCTAAAAAAGGCCGCTGGACAGACGAACTGGAAGGTGTCCTTTGGTCCCATCGAACAACCCCGAGATGGGCCACCGGCGAAACGCCATTCGCACTTGTCTACGGAACGGAATGTTTAATCCCACCAGAGGTACATTTTCCTGGAGTACGTCGCTGGCTATTACCAGAGCAAGAAGGCTATAATCACCTAATGCTGCTAGACGAGCTGGATCTAATAACCGAACGACGCGACCAGGCGCTCGTTCGCATCCAAAATTATCAACAATCCGTCGCTAAATACTACAACTCCAATGTCCGATCCTGAAGATTTAGAGAAGGCGATCTGGTTCTCAGAAAAATTTTCCAGAACATCGCTGAGCGAAATGACGGAAAGTTATGAGCAAACTGGGAGGGTCCGTACAAGGTCATTGAAACGGTTCGTCCCGGAGCCTATCGACTCGAAAATATGGCCGGCGAAGCAATTTCAAAGCCATGGAACGTGATGCACCTCAAGAAATATTATCAGTAAGGCACAACGCGTGACTTGATCCCCGCAAGGGGTACGTAGGCTGTTCACTTTCGAGTGGATTCAGTTGCCCCCCTTAAAAAAAAAGGGGGGGGGGGGAGTGGGTACGTGTACATATACACTCCCTTTCGCTTGCAACACGGTTCGCCGTTAAACGCATTTTTCGCTTGCAACACGGTTTGCCGTTAAACACATTTTTGGCTCGCAACACGGTTCGCCGTTAAACGCATTTTTAGCTCGCAACACGGTTCGCCGTTAACGCAATTGGTCAATAAGATTTTTCTTGTAACGCGGTTCGCCGCTAAGACATATTAGCTAATAAAAATTCATATTTTTGTTACTTCAGTATAGTCGAACCGCCTACGCCACTTGGCATAAATTGGAATATGTTCCGAGCCGGGTGTTGTCGGCCACAACACCCGATTTTAATCATCTTACCTTAACATTATATCATGCGCGCGCTATACAAATTGATCATTCATCATTTGTTCCGACCTGCTAATTACTAATAGATAAGGACGCGGCAAAAACTGGCACAAATAGATCAGAAACCCAAACGGTTCGCTACAACCTTTGGTTCAATATTTAAATCGCCACTGTTTCGGTTTGTAACTCATTGATTCATGGGAACGCGGAAAAAACAGAAACCAGTTGGCATAAACCCAATATCCAGAAACGCCTCGCGGTAACCTTGGTTGAGTATTTTAAATTCGTCGCTATTCAGAGTCACAGTTAACTTAATATTAATACGCAGTAGAAGTTGGGACAAGTCAAACCCGATTCAAAAAAATGGTTCGACGTTTCATCGGTGAAGACGGCTTTAAAAGAACTAAGTCCGACACTTAGAATTAAGGTTGATCTCGCCAAACGGATCAAATATATTTTCCAAACACGAGGTCGTTGAAACAAACTTTCGTCTTTGATTACCCAAGTTAGTAAGTGGATAAAGCCATCCAGACACTATTTACAATCAAAATGGATAAAGCCATCCAGGCGCCATGTTCAAAAATCTAAAAAAAAAAAAAAACAGAAATAGTTCGGCAATTCCTTAAACGGCAGCCGGAGCTTCTTCGGTAACACCCACGGGTTTCAAATCCGGCTCGCCAAGGGCTTGATCCGACCTTTCCTGAACGCCAACAATATCTTGGCTCGTCGGTTCCGAAGCTCCTTCAACTGAGGACGGGTCAGGAATCATCGTCGGCTCGACTCCGTTCTGAAAGATAGAGGAACCAAATTTAGTACCATACTGCGAACACATCCCGATCTCAAATCTGTCTGACCAGGTAACCTTCTCATCTCATAGATCTACCTCGGTCGGATTAGAAGAGGCAATGGTGACGACGAGGCGGTCGATCATTTTTGCGAGCAGCGCGTCGGCCTCCTCACCAGCCTTGGGATCAGAAGCAACATGCTCTTCGAGTCCGTCGAGCTCGACTTCCAGATCAGGAGGGTTCGCGCTTCGAATATCACCGATCAACTCGATGTTACCCTGAGCTTGGGCGAGGTAAATGGCTCGGGAAAATACCTCTTTGAGCCCCTCTGCGTCGGATTTAACCGTCGGCCTCAAAAAGAGACGTACCGATTTTCCACTTCAAATCTCACCCTCTTGACCTCGGCCTCAAGAAGAGCATCCTTGGCCCGCACCAGCTCCTGAAGCGAGCTGACCTTGGCCTCGAAGGATTTGCTTCTTTCCGCGATCCTTAGATTCGAGGACGCCATCCTACTGGCATTCTCCTTATGGACTTCCGCCTCGCTTTGGATCTTGGCGATCTCCTCTTTAGCCCGAGCCAATTCTTCGGCGTGGCCCCTCTCTGAAACCTCGTGGAGTCGTTTCAGGTTGTTGATCGTCTGTTGAAGCTCATCAAGAGCCGACCGATCGGAGCGAGCTCTAGCCTCATAGCCCGCCACTATACCGTTGAAGGACTCTGTGAACTGAAACAAGAAAAAATACACGTATAAGCTGATGTACGAACGTTTGCTTCATTTTTGGAGAAGAAGAAAACCGACCGAAAAAAGCTTAAAGGCCGCCTCTCCGTAAACCTCACTCTCCAACAGAGTATCAGGGGGAGGGAGACGAACCGTAGAGGTACTGTTCGCGAGAAACCTGGCCGCCTCGGCTCTTTGAAGAAGCTGAGCCTGAGTAGGATCAGCGAGCGGGCAGGAGGGAGCGCCTTCTTTGGCTTTCTTCGAAGCCTTCTCCTTGAGCCCTCCGGGCGCGGCTCTTTTCTTTCCTCCCGCTTCGGAAGGCTTGTTCATCGCCGGCGCGCCAGCGGGTTCGGAAACGTTCTTTGCTTTCCGATTGAGGACCAGAGTCCCCGAATCCCGGGACGCGTCCGAGCAACCTGGAGAGGAGGGCACAGCGGGTCCCTTTTTGTTTGAAGCCATGGCTTCCTTGGCAAGCTTCACGGCCTTCCCAAGGTCTATGGGCCCTTCGCTCCGCGGCCCCTTTTTCGGAGGGCTCGGCACCGTAGTCCGCTTGCCCTCCGCTTTGGATTTCACGGCCGCCTCCGCGGCCTTAGCGCGAGCCGCTTCCTCGGCTTTGGCGGGGTCTTCTTCGTCCCTTTTTTCTTGGAGCCGTTGCCGGATGGTTTTCTTCTTCATTTCGTCGTCTGAGGGCTCAGAGAGTTCGGGGATTTCTTCGTCCGAGCTGTCTGAGTCATCGAAGGAATCGTAAGCTCGGGCTCGAGCGCTTTCTACACGCTCCAAGGAAAAATCTCTCTCCCAGTTGGTTTTCCCTGCGCGAAAGCTTTCCACGGTCTCTGAGAACTCGCTAGGAAGGCGGAATACGGCTCGTTGAACTGCAAAATAAAAAAGGAGAGTTAATAACGATCCATGCGACGAAAAAGAAATAATTCTCCCAACCACTGTCTTTGTTGGGAAAACCATCGATGATCCTCCGATTCTTCTTACAGGAAATATAGTATCAAAGCGATCTTTTCGACCCGGCTCGAATTTCCAGAAGATTCTGAAGGTGATGGATCCCGATCGGGATGCCGGTCTCGAAACTGCAGACGATAAGCCCGATCAGATGACGGAGACCTCGCGGCATGATCTGGCCAATGGCGAGCCCACACTTGCTCAAGTAGTGCATGATGAGGCTCGGGATTGGGAACCATAAGAAGCAGCCGTAGAAAAAGCTCTCATAGAGCGTCAGACACCCCACGGGAGGATCGTCAGCCCTCTGATGGCTCGCCGGAAGAAGAAAGTCAACCCCTTCAGAAATGTGGAAACAGCGCCGGAGTGTTTCCAAGGAGGATTCTGTGCAGAGTGTCGACCCGGGAGGATTTGGAACCGTTCTCTTCGCGGCTCGTCCATGTGTAACCTTCCTTGAGACTTGTCTCTTTGAGGAGCATCTCTTCATTCCCTTTGACGAGCCGGCACCAAAGGCGCTGGATAAGACGTAATCAAGGGATGCGTCATCCAGGAGGGTTCTCCTCGGCAATTGAGGAGGTCTGGGTTTAAACGGTCCTAGGATATCTCCAATTGCTCCCTCAGACATCATCTCTTCGAGTTTAATTTCCTCAGGGTTATATACCGGATCGAGTGCTACCCCAGGACGAGCCGTCTGGTCTTTAGCAAATTCCGCCTCGGCACGAAGAAGGGCCAGCTCGTCCCCCTCATCCACGTTCGGCTCGGATGCTCCATTTGAACCATCGCGATGAAGAACTAATGGCTCGCTCCTCAATACATTAACCTCAGCGGTCTCGGCGACCCTGACAGATTGATTCCCCTCTTCAGATCGAGGTGAATTAACTACCTTCCGACCCTGCGGAGTGTAGGAGTTGTGAGATCCCACCGAATCGGATGGCTCGGAGGAAGAAGACGAACGGCGAACCGAGATCTCAGAATCGTTCGAATTGTTGGAGCGATCCTCAGAATGATCGACCCCGACCGAAGGAGTACGACTACTGGAAGACATTTCGGCTCGGAAGAAGATGGATCGGAGTAAGATCGGAAAGTTTGAAGATTGTGATGTGAAACGATTCACACCGACGAACCAAACAAAGAACGCTAATGAAATTTGAGAAGGAAAATAAAAAGCTAGAGAGAGAAAGAGAATTCTACCTTTTTCTTGATTTGGAGAGAGAGCGAGATGAGAAAAGTGAACCCCGGAGTCCGATATTTATAGAAGTCTTGGCTCGTGGGCGCGTCGGTTCGGGAAGACGAAACGCCACGACCTAATTCCCGCCCGATTTCTAGGGTTTTCCGCCGAAATCAGCGCGCCCCGAGACGCTTCAGATTCCTCGACTGATTAAAGCGAAAATTCTTCGACGTCGTTTAGAAGAAAGACGAACCAACTTCTCTCAGAAGACGAGCCGAATATGTCGATGGCTCGATTCGAATGACAATGCTTTTTACTGATAACTTGTAGCTCGCCACTCTTACACATAAGACTAGCGAGCTGGGGGCAAATTGTTGGGGTCGGATTTCCCTCCATCACATTGTCATTCGAACCGGCGTGATCAAAGCGAGCCGGGCCGAACCGTCAACTAAACCAGAGAACCGGGAAGAAATCTCTCGATGGGCCGAGCCAACATCCAGCAAAGCGATTCGAGCCGAGGCCCATCGAAGAAGGCCCATATTCATAGTTTGCCATAAACACGAGTCGGCGCGAGTAGAAATGGAAAGTTTAATTATGGAAAGTTTACTTAAATCTTGTAAAGTCGGTTCCTATTCTCTTATAAATAGGAATCGATGTCAATTGTTTTAGGCATCACTTTTTACCCACAGCAAAGGGATACGCCACAAATTTCACAGCTCGCATAACAGCTATAAATAAAACCATCTTTGGCTCGTCCTCTTCGTATTTAATCAATAGAATTCCTCTGCTCTCCCTAAAAACGAACAAAACAATATTGCCCAAGTTTCGGCTCGCACAAACACCAACATTCTACCTTAAGAATTTACAAGTCTGAGTCAAAGATTTTACATGTGATCTGGCCTGACTGACTGGTCTGGCCCACCTCTGCCGGAGTATAAACACGCGGCGCTCCACCTGACTGCAACGCTGCAATCTGAGCTGCTGACTGAATAGCCAACGGCTGAATCGCTGTTGTCACTGCCCACTGCTGCAACTTGGGACACATGGGCTTGATATGCCCCGGCTCCCTGCAATAGAAGCACACTGAAGTCTCTCTGGATCCCGCCCTCTTGGGACAAGTAGCAACTCTGTGATCCAAGCTCCCACAACCAAAGCAACCACCCGTACTCGGGCTACTAGCAGATATCTCCTCTGCTCTCCTCTTCTGGCCCTGCGCAGGCCTGCCGCCCCTGCCATGACCAGAATTGAAACCTCTACGCTGCTGATGCTGCTGTTGGACCCGAGGATGGGTAGCAGGAGCAACTGCAACTGGTAAAACTGCTGAGCTCACCGGCTCACGCAAATCCTCCTCAATGGAAGCTGCCAACTCCACTAATCCGACTCTAGTGTAGTACATACCACCTCTGCACTGAGTCATGATGTTCCTCCGAAGTCCCTGAAGAAACCTCGACATCAAAGCTCGCTCACTCACCAGCTCCCCACCAGTGTGAACCACGAATCTGCAGAACTCTGCATCGTACTCTCGAACAGACCTCTCACCCTGAGTCAAGTCTAAGAACCTCAACTGCAGTCTGTCACGAGCCTCCTGAGGGACAAACTTGTGGTTGAACTCCTCGACAAAATCAACCCAAGTCCAAACCTCTCTCCGGGTCCTAACAGACTGATGTGAGCGTGGGTTTGCTTCAAGTTTTACCCACTAGAGCTACCTGCAAGTGCACAGCAACGAGGTAAGTATAGATGGGATCGAATCCACAAGGACCTATCGGTTGTACTACAAATTGTAAGGAGGTTAAATCAAGCTAAAACAAAATGGTGTTTGGTTCGGATTTTAACTAAAATGAAAGTGGCAAACAAGTAGAGAGAATGGAAATCAATAAGTGGAGATACTAGGCATTGGGCTAACCTCAAGGCAATCATGAATCATTAACAAGTTAATAAAATGGAAGGGATATAATAGAAACCGTTCATGAACTCATAACACAAAGGTATAGTTATCCCACTTTCGTGGATCAAACTACTATGTTAAATCAACCTAATAGACTCAACTTTCGATGGTTATTACAAGTTGAAAACATGCATTAAAGGTGTTCAAGTTATGATTGTTCACGGTGATTCACAACTCATCTTTCGGTGGTTATGATTCACCGCTCACCAAATACTAAGTCCGGTAATATAACAAGCTTTTGGAGAGTATATTAACCCAAGATCCGATGCTAGTAGATCAGAAAAGCAAGCGGCATTATGCTCAAGTAAAGGTGATGAAACCAAATAAATTATCCCAACTCAAAAGATCAAGTTAGCAAATTCATGAGCCTTTCGGCTTAGCCCTTAACCTAGCGGGGAAACTACTCAATCATGGCGCGGTTAACACAAAACACGATGAGTATGGACATTATAAGTAATGAAAAAGAGGTAAAGGGTGAAGAAAACTTCTCTATTTTTAAGAATAAGTCGGTCTCTCCACAATAATCTCTCGGATTCAATACAAGAGAAAAGAGAAAAGAACAAGTGTAAGGATGTCTTGAGTGCAAGAGTGTGTGCGCCTTCGATCTTGAGAGAAACCTCTTCTCTCTGCTTCCAGGATGGCTTTCTCTCCTTCTCTTGACGGCGCAGCTGCTCTCTCTTCCTTTTCTGAGGCTAAAAACTCGTATTTATAGGGTAGAAGTCGCTAGATTTGTCAAGTGTCGAAAAAGGAAACTTTCCGGTTAACCGGCATTGATGATTTGCGACGTGATCAGACCGGGTTTAGGACAAGTAAACCACCAAAAGAAAGCTGGGCTTGTGCTAAGTCGAGACAAGGTCCATGCCGCTGCATCCCGGGCCATTTGGTGGCGCCAAGTCTCCATGGGCTTCGTTTCCTCGCCTGGCGGACACGTCTTGGGAGAAAAATAGTATCTTCGTGATGGTTGATCCAAATGACTTGAATCCACTTCGTCGTGATGCATGACTAAAATATCTATCCAGCATGACCAAGATCATGATTGATTTTTGGACGTCGGGAAGACCCTTTGCCGCGGTTATCTTTCGGATGCTCCGGTTCTGTCCGAATGCGAGAATCGGACAAATGGAGTTATATTGATGCTCTTGACTTGGAAACTTGCATGGATCATGGTTTGAGACTCTTTTGCTCCTTTTTGAATCCTTTTTGATGTTTTAACCTGTTAAGACTCCAAAACCAACAAATACAAGAAAACTACCTCTAAAGGCATAGAACCTTATTGAAAACACTTGAAAACACCAGTAAATACTTAGTGAAAACATGTAAAATAAGATGATATCAACTCCCCCAGACTTAGCCTTTGCTTGTCCTCAAGCAAACTAAGAAAGGAAAAGAGGTTTGAAAACGTGAGAACTCTTAAATCTTTTTGGAAATCCATGTCGACATTTATCTTAGTGACCCACATAAAACAGCAATGGCATTTAGAATTAAGAACAAGGGAGTACATACCATGAGTTTTGCAATCATCCCAAAGCAATCCACTTCTCTTTAGGCCATCCAAATTCTCCACCCTTGACTCCTTTAGTTTCTAAGGGTGTGGTCTCAACTAGGGAGTATCGATCAAAGGGAGTTATAGATTCTTACTCATCCTCTTTTTATAAGGCACATGTCTTGGCTCTTGTTTCACCTCTCTCTCTTCTCGCTTCTTAAGTCGATTCATCCCTTTTTTAGGGTAGCATAGTATTTTTTTTTATTCGACTTCTTCTCCTCTTTGTGGAGGTTTTTGAAGGATCTTCCATAGACGCGAGTATTGATGGTTGTAGCCACCTAATCCCCGGTTACTTGGATCAAAAGGTTTTCCATATACGCGAGTATTGATGGTGGTTGCCACCTAATCCCCGGTTACTTGGACCTTGGTGCTTTTTCTTAATTTTGAAGGGGAGAGAAAGGGGAAACCGAACTCACATAGACTTTCACTATTTGGTGAGGATACCCTTTGTAAAACCAAGCCCCTAGCTGAGAAGGTTAAGTTCATTAAGGTGCGGAGTCAAAGATGTATCCTTCTTAAGCCCTTGGAGATGTGGACGTTTTTGGTAGATCGATCCACTCATGGTGCACATGTGATGAAGTAGACTGATACTGATCAATGGTCACTTAAACGCATGCACAACAATGGTTAGGTCCAAGATAAAGTCATACCACACCAGAGCGGGCTTAGTGGAGTTGGCAGCTTCCATTGAGGAGGACTTGCGTGAGCCGGTGAGTACGGCGGTTGTTCCAGTTGCAGTTGCTTCTGCTACCCATCCTCGGGGCCAGCAGCAGCATCAGCAGCGCAGAGGTCACAGTTCTGGTTACGGCAGGGGCAGCAGGCCTGCGCAGGGCCAGAAGAGGAGAGCAGACGAGATATCTGCTAGTAGCCCGAGTACGGGTGGGTGTTTTGGTTGTGGGAGTCTGGATCACAGAGTGGCGATTTGCCCCAAGAGGGCGGGATCCAGAGAGACACCAGTGTGCTATTACTGCAGGGAGCCGGGGCATATCAAGACTGTGTGTCCCAAGTTGCAGCAGAGAGCAGTAGCAGCAGCGATTCAGCCGTTGGCTATTCAGTCAGCAGCGCAGGTTGCGGCGTTGCAGTCGAGCGGAGCGCCGAGAGTTTATACTTCGGCAGAGGTGGGCCAGACCAGTCAGTCAGGCCAGATCACAGGTAAAATCTTGACTCAGACTTTTAAATTCTTAAGGTAGAATTGTTGGTGTTGTCTGTTTCTGTTATTTTACTGTGATAGGGTTAGAGGTTCTCAACACTTGTGGAATTGTGTAGGGACCTTGTTAGTTGGAGGCTTCGAGTCTCACGTGTTGTTTGACTCGGGAGCATCTAATTGCTTCATTACTCCGGAGAGAGCTGAGAGTAGTGGTATTCGGAGTAGCGAGGGCGAGGCTTCAGGCTTTGTCAAGGTGGCCGGAGGTGGTTATTTGGCTACTTCGGGCAGAGCTAGAGCAGTTGATGTGCGTATTGCGGGGCAGTCTATGCCAGCAGATTTGGTCATCAGTCCAGTGGAGCTGTATGACGTGATTTTGGGGATGGACTGGTTATCTCTATACCGAGTTCATCTGGATTGCTTCAGAGGTAGAGTTGTGTTTGAGCGGGATGCAGGGAAGTTGGTTTATCAGGGAATGAGACCGACTTCGGGGAGTATAGTGATTTCAGCTATTCAGGCAGAGAAGTTGTTAGAGCGGGGCTGCGAAGCCTATTTGGCGACGATCACTATGACAGAGTCCAGTGGTGAGGTGAGTCTGCAGGATATTCAGGTTGTCCAGGATTTTGAGGACGTATTTCGGTCGCTGAAGGGATTGCCACCATCTCGGTCAGATCCTTTCACGATTGATCTAGAGCCCGGGACAGCTCCGATATCGAAGACACCTTACAGGATGGCTCCAGCAGAGATGGCAGAGCTGAAGAAGCAGCTAGAGGACCTTTTGAGTAAAGGGTTCATCAGACCTAGTGTTTCGCCGTGGGGAGCGCCAGTGTTGTTTGTTAAGAAGAAGGATGGCAGTTTTCGGTTGTGTATCGATTACCGGGGACTTAACCGAGTCACAGTGAAGAACAGGTACCCACTTCCGAGGATTGATGAGTTGTTGGATCAGTTGAGAGGCACTACTTGGTTCTCCAAGATTGATTTGGCATCGGGTTATCATCAGATTCCGATAGATGAGGTAGATGTCCGGAAGACAGCTTTTCGGACGAGGTACGGACATTTCGAGTTTGTAGTCATGCCTTTTGGTTTGACTAATGCGCCGGCAGCGTTCATGAGGTTGATGAACGACGTGTTCAGGGAGTTTCTGGATGTGTTTGTCATTATTTTCATTGATGACATTTTGGTGTATTTGAGGAGTCCAGAGGAGCATGCGACTCATTTGAGGCTTGTGTTGGAGAAGCTTCGAGAGCATAAGCTTTTTGCTAAGTTGAGCAAGTGTAGCTTTTGGCAGCGAGAGATGGGTTTACTTGGCCATATTGTTTCTGCAGAGGGAGTTTCTGTGGATCCGGCTAAGATTGAGGCTATCAGGGATTGGCCTAGACCGAGTAGCGCTACCGAGATCAGAAGTTTTCTGGGTTTAGCAGGCTACTACAGGAGGTTCGTCAGGGGGTTTGCGAGCATGTCTCAGCCGATGACGAGGTTGACTGGCAAGGATGTGCCGTTTGTGTGGTCGCCGGAGTGCGAGGAGAGCTTTGGGAAGCTCAAGGAGATGTTGACTAGTACACCTGTTTTGGCATTACCCGACCCGGGGAAGCCATATGTTGTGTACACAGATGCTTCAGGTGTTGGACTTGGTTGTGTTTTGATGCAGGAGGGCAGAGTGATTGCCTATGCTTCGAGGCAGTTGCAGGGCAGTGAGCGCAACCGTCCTACACATGATCTTGAGTTGGGAGCAGTGGTTTTTGCACTCAAGATTTGGAGGTCGTATCTTTATGGTGGTAGAGTGCATATCTTTACAGATCACAAGAGTCTACAGCATATTTTCACTCAGCCTTTGCTGAATGCGAGACAGACGCGTTGGGTGGAGTTTCTGGCAGACTATGACTTGGATATTGTTTATCATCCAGGCAAGGCCAATTTAGTGGCAGATGCGTTGAGTCGACGGAGGGTTGATTCAGATAGAGAGCGTGGTGTTGAGGCTTTGGTCAGCGAGATTAGTACATTGCGTCTTTGTGTTATTTCAGAGGAGCCTTTGGGTTTAGAGGCAGCTGATCAGGCAGATCTACTCAGTAGGATCAGAGTGGCGCAGCAGGGTGATCAGAGTTTGATTGATGCTTCGCAGGCGGTTGGTTCTGAGTATCAGATCTCTTCGAATGGAACTATCTTAGTTCGGGGGCGAGTTTGTGTGCCCAAGGATGAGGAGTTGAGGCATGAGGTTTTGAGAGAGGCTCATTCGAGCAAGTTTTCGATTCATCCGGGTGCGACCAAGATGTACCGTGACCTCAAACGGTATTATCATTGGGTTGGGATGAAGAGGGATGTGGCAGATTGGGTTGCGAGGTGCAACACTTGTTCTTTGGTCAAGGCAGAGCATCAGGTGCCTAGTGGTCTTTTCCAGAGTTTACCCATTACAGAGTGGAAGTGGGATATGATCACTATGGATTTTGTTGTGGGATTACCTATCTCACGGACTTTTGATGCGATTTGGGTCATTGTAGATCGCTTGACCAAGTTAGCACATTTCTTGGCTATCAAGAAGACAGATGGAGCAGCAGTCTTGGCTAGGAAGTTTTTGCGAGAGATTGTGAGGCTGCATAGAGTGCCAGCCAGTATTGTGTCGGATAGAGATCCGAGGTTTGCTTCAGAGTTTTGGAGGGCATTTCAGACTGAGATGGGCACTAAGGTGCATATGAGTACAGCGTATCATCCGCAGACAGATGGGCAGTCAGAGAGGACTATTCAGACTTTGGAGGATCTGCTTAGGATGTGTGTGCTGGATTGGGGTGGTCATTGGGCTGATCATCTGTGTTTGGCAGATTTTGCCTATAACAACAGTTTTCAGTCTAGCATTGGTATGGCTCCTTATGAGGCTTTGTATGGGAGGCCATGTAGGACACCCTTATGCTGGACCCAAGTGGGGGAGCGCAGCATGTTTGGAGCTAGTTTTGTTCAGGAGACGACGGAGAAGATTCGTGTCTTGAGGTTGAACATGAAGGAGGCTCAGGATAGACAGAGAAGTTATGCATATAGGCGGCGACGTGAGCTTGAGTTTCAGGTGGGAGATAGAGTTTATCTCAAGATGGCAATGTTGAGGGGCCCTAATAGGTCCATAGCAGAGAACAAGCTCAGTCCGCGATTTATGGGTCCGTTTCCAGTGGTGGAGTGAGTTGGGCCAGTGGCTTATCGGTTGGAGTTGCCACCGATTATGAGCGCCTTTCACAAGGTGTTTCATGTTTCTATGTTAAGGAGGTGTTTGCGTCCTTCAGAGGAGGTAGTGGTTGAGATTCCAGAGGATCTTCAGCCAGATATGACAGTTCCGGCAGTTCTTGTGAGGATTCTTGAGAGGAGAGTCAAGGTTCTGCGAAACAAGAGGGTGCCATTGTTGAGAGTCTTGTGGGACTGTAGTGGCACAGAGGAGCAGACTTGGGAGCCAGAGGCAAAGATGAAGCTGAAGTTCGGAAAGTGGTTCGACAAGCAGGCTGTGGAGTGAGCTTCTTCATCTTTGTGGTTCTAGTCTCGTTTTGGTTTTGTTGTTGTTGGTTTTGGATTTATGTATTTTCGTTTTGTTGTACGATATACATTTTTGGAGTTATATGAGATGGAGTTTTGCCTCATATTTTTGGTTTATGTTGGGATGTTACAAGCTCTTTGGCCAGTGGGGTCATTGGAAATTTTAGTCATTTGTTGGTACGCGTTTCGGATTTATTACTCGTTTGGTTTGGGTAGACTTTGGGTCTACATTTTGGGGGCGATTGGTGCCCGGCAGACTTATATTGGGGGTCGCTACCTCGGTATAAGTGGTTTTAGTGGCTTCGGTCACATTTTGGTTGTGACAGGGATCACATTTTTGTTGTGACTTCGGGTCACGTTTGGTTTTGTGACATTGGTCACATTTCAGTACTGGACTGCGGGTCGCAGTACGGATGTCATGACTACGGTTATGGCATTGAGAGTAATAATATCTTGGAAACATGCGTATAACATAGGACTAAAATTTGAGTTTTGAGGTCTTGGAGAGACGTTTGTGTTGGGATTCGAGGACGAATCCATTTTAGTGGGGGAGAATTGTAACATCCGTGAACCTGGAAGTTGTTTTGGAAGTGGTGTTGGACGATGCTAGGGGTTCGGGAGTAGTTGGCACATGCTCTTAGAGGTGTGAATTGAGGGTTGGCTGTACATGTTCTTGTTTGATTGTTGTGCAGTCGGTCTAAGGTTCAAGCATCGCGAAGAAAGTGTGTTAAATTCTTTTGAACGACTAGTATCGATCGACACCGGTTATCGGGTTTGATTTCCGGTTTAAAGTCGATCGATTTGCAATTGGAGTTGGTTTGGTCGATTGGTGTCGACCGACACCAAGGGAGGGTGTCGATCGACACCGGTTATTGAGGAATCGACCGGTTTGATTCAAGTCGGCTGGTTTTGGGCTGGTTTGGGCGAGAAAAGCCCTAGACTCGCGATAAAAAGCTTGTGGCCGCGAGAAAGGCACAAGTTTCGAGATATCAAGGTTCTTAGGCGATTTTTGGAGGATTGGAGGTGATTTCTGAGTTTCTGGGTTGAATCCGTGGCTGTTCTTCGTTGTTCCTTCTCCTTTCCTTCCTTTCAATTCCTTTTCAAGGTGAGTGTGTGACTGTAGGTCCGTTAAGCGTTAGAGGTTGTATGATTTCGGATTTATGATGTGTTCTTGAGATTGTTTATGCTGGATTTCGTGTTTTGATAGCATTGGGGGGTTGAAAACCCTTAGATTTTGTGTTATTGCGATTTTGGAAGGTGATTTTCGTTGATGTTGGTTTCTGGGCGTCGAGCCGGTGTCGAGCGACACTCGATGAGTGTCGATCGACACTCGGGAGGCTGGCGTCGATCGACACCATAGAGGTGTCGGTCGACACCGACCTGGGTGTCAGGAAACGTGGGTTTCCTGACAGGTAGTTGATGTATTGGTTATTGCATTGCCTGTCTGGTTGTTTATTGTGATGTATTGTCTATTGTTTGACGTAATTGGCCTGTAGGCAGGATGATCCACTCACTAAGTATTTATGATAATACTTACGCATCTCTTTCGTAATGTGAGGCAGGTAACAGCAATGTTCATCCGCGGAAAGAGACCGAGAGAAGAGGATGATGAGATTAGGATTTGGATTCTGGCATTTATGATGTGGCTGATTGAGAATTCATGAGTTTAGGGTGATTGACTTTATTTTAATAATGTAGCAAACCGGTTTAGGTTGCTTATTGGTTATTGGTTTATTTGGTTTTATTCTTTATTGGTTATTGTTGAATGATTATTCAGGAATTAATAATATTATTGATTTCTTTTGATTTCTTCCGCATTGTGCTGTTGAATTAGCTGTTGAGGATTAATATTTATGGGAATGTTAATCTGGGCTAATTATAAAAAAAAAACAAAAAAAGTTTGGTTGTTTCAAATGTACTCTTGATTTGGCCCCTCTCGGTGGTCGTCTTGGGGTGGTTGATGCGCCGGCCCGCCAATGTCGAGCTCCGGTTCATTGCCGTTTTGCGGTAAACGGTTTTGAACTCCAATCAAAGGGCGGTCATCAATGCAATTTGCTCCAAGAAAGACACCAAGCGGCGGCCCTTGATCATGTGCTTCCTGATCCATAGCTCAGCTCAAGTTGTACCTACAAGAGCTTGAAAACAAACTAAAGAAAAATGTTAAGTGACAAAACAAAGGAAAAACGTTTTAGTCTAGATTCTAGTCCAAACTTGTAGACAAGAAGGTCCCCGGCAACGGCGCCAAAAACTTGATGTGAGCGTGGGTTTGCTTCAAGTTTTACCCACTAGAGCTACCTGCAAGTGCACAGCAACGAGGTAAGTATAGATGGGATCGAATCCACAAGGACCTATCGGTTGTACTACAAATTGTAAGGAGGTTGAATCAAGCTAAAACAAAATGGTGTTTGGTTCGGATTTTAACTAAAATGAAAGTGGCAAACAAGTGGAGAGAATGGAAATCAATAAGTGGAGATACTAGGCATTGGGCTAACCTCAAGGCAATCATGAATCATTAACAAGTTAATAAAATGGAAGGGATATAATAGAAACCGTTCATGAACTCATAACACAAAGGTATAGTTATCCCACTTTCGTGGATCAAACTACTATGTTAAATCAACCTAATAGACTCAACTTTCGATGGTTATTACAAGTTGAAAACATGCATTAAAGGTGTTCAAGTTATGATTGTTCACGGTGATTCACAACTCATCTTTCGGTGGTTATGATTCACCGCTCACCAAATACTAAGTCCGGTAATATAACAAGCTTTTGGAGAGTATATTAACCCAAGATCCGATGCTAGTAGATCAGAAAAGCAAGCGGCATTATGCTCAAGTAAAGGTGATGAAACCAAATAAATTATCCCAACTCAAAAGATCAAGTTAGCAAATTCATGAGCCTTTCGGCTTAGCCCTTAACCTAGCGGGGAAACTACTCAATCATGGCGCGGTTAACACAAAACACGATGAGTATGGACATTATAAGTAATGAAAAAGAGGTAAAGGGTGAAGAAAACTTCTCTATTTTTAAGAATAAGTCGGTCTCTCCACAATAATCTCTCGGATTCAATACAAGAGAAAAGAGAAAAGAACAAGTGTAAGGATGTCTTGAGTGCAAGAGTGTGTGCGCCTTCGATCTTGAGAGAAACCTCTTCTCTCTGCTTCCAGGATGGCTTTCTCTCCTTCTCTTGACGGCACAGCTGCTCTCTCTTCCTTTTCTGAAGCTAAAAACTCGTATTTATAGGGTAGAAGTCGCTAGGTTTGTCAAGTGTCGAATAAGGAAACTTTCCGGTTAACCGACATTGATGATTTGCGACGTGATCAGACCGGGTTAAGGACAAGTAAACCACCAAAAGAAAGCTGGGCTTGTGCTAAGTCGAGACAAGGTCCATGCCGCTGCATCCCGGGCCATTTGGTGGCGCCAAGTCTCCATGGGCTTCGTTTCCTCGCCTGGCGGACACGTCTTGGGAGAAAAATAGTATCTTCGTGATGGTTGATCCAAATGACTTGAATCCACTTCGTCGTGATGCATGACTCAAATATCTATCCAGCAAGACCAAGATCATGATTTTTGGACGTCGGAAGACCCCTTTCCGCGGTTATCTTTCGGATGCTCCGGTTCTGTCCGAATGCGAGAATCGGACAAATGGAGTTATATTGATGCTCTTGACTTGGAAACTTGCATGGATCATGGTTTGAGACTCTTTTGCTCCTTTTTGAATTCTTTTTGATGTTTTAACCTGTTAAGACTCCAAAACCAACAAATACAAGAAAACTACCTCTAAAGGCAAGAACCTTATTGAAAACACTTGAAAACACCAGTAAATACTTAGTGAAAGCATGTAAAATAAGATGATATCACAGACCTCCACCACAAATGTGCATCACCTCCAAGATAGTGCACTGCCAACTCAACCTGAAACTGCTCTGGACAACGAACTGAATCGAAGTTCCGCTCCAACCTCTGACGGTTGTCTTCAAATAATCCTTTAAGGTCACAATAAAATCGGCGTGAACCAACTCGAATCTTAACAGAATGTTCGAAACTAAAATTCAGTCGAAATCTATCTCCATGCATGGTTCATACTTACACGGGCTTTTTTAAGTGGAAAAACTAAATGTTTAGCCTAATTTGCTTTAAGGTATTACACAATCCCCTCTTGAAACTTTTCACTTTTGCTTCTACTCTACAGTGGCGGTATTCTGATTGTTCTGATAAAGTTGATAATTATTAGAAATTAATTTTATCCCATATTCTTATTTAAATATAATATCATCATAAAACTTTTACGGCAATATTATTACTATTGTAATTATAATTTGACATGTACATCTATTCATATTATCAAGTACAAAATTAAAATAAAATATTTGCAAATGAGATTATATAAAAAATTCAAGTGGTCAAGCATGAAGAAATTCAACATATCGCATAAAGTTTGAATCTCTTAATGTATTCTCTTCCCTTGACGTCCAGCTAGGAGAATAACGAAAAAATTTAAAAAATAAAATAAACGGGGAAAAAACTTCAAAATTGAGTTGATTATATAAAACAATTAACTTAATTTCAGTCAACGAATAAAAGTTGCTCAATAATTTTATTAATGTCTAGATGGAATGCTTGAGAAATATTGTTTGTAAAATATGCAATTGACATATCCTCATAATTATCAGTCTGTAGTATAAGTTTATGAGTTATCCATCAAACCAACTAACATAACTTTTTCTTCTATTTTGGTCAACATTCAACCGATATAACTATTGCAATAAACTCTTTACTATAAATCCAACAAAAAATAATAACATACTTAATTATATTGCTTTCTTTTGGTCAAAACTCACAACACAACAACAATATAAATAAGCAAACTGGGCTAAACATTTTTCAGTCACAACATAAAGTGAAAAAGATGATCATGAAGCTCTTTGCAATAACAATGTTGGTCACATTTCTTGCATCTTGTCTTGTCCAGGCTAGGGCCATAAGATTGGATCCTCCACCAAGTCCATACTTGCCAACCGACTCGAAACCGATCTACAGACTTTCGGTTTTCTCAACAGAATCTAACCAAGATGCTAGGATCGAGTCTTGGTATCCTCCACCCAATCCAAGGTTCCAATCCGACTCTAAACCAATCCATAAACCACCAGTTTTTTCAACGGAATCTAACCAAGATGCTAGGACCGAGTCTTGGTATCCTCCACCAAATCCAAGGTTCCAATCCGACTCTAACCTAATCCATAAACCATCAGTTTTCTCAATGGAATCTAACCAAGATGCTAGGACCGAGTCTTGGTATCCTCCACCAAATCCAAGGTTCCAATCAGACTCTAAATCAATCCATAAACCATTAATTTTATCAGTGGAATCTAACAAAAATGCTAGAACCGAGTCTTGGTATCCTCCACCAAATCCAAGGTTCCACCCATAAAAACTTAGATGTTTCTTTATCTATATCAAACGCTTCTCAAATTATATATAATAATACATGACAATATAAAACTTTGTTTCTAGTATTGTACGTTTTACCATCAACCTATAATAAAAAATAGTTTTATGTTATATATTTAAATTAATTATTCAGATGTTAGTTATATTAGTTACAATACTATTGCAATGTCATTTTGTTCTCACGAACATAATGGATACATCATGTGTCTACAAAACAAATTCGAACAGAATGATCCAAATTATAATTGAATTATGTGACAAAAAAATGTGACAATTCGTCAACGATCATTATAGCGTTAATTAAAAAGCTAAACAGTTTACACAAATGTTAAAAATTCTAAAAGCTTAATATATGAACATTTTCATGTCATAAGATTATATATATATATATATAGTAGAAACTCTATAAATTAATAATATTGGGACTTTGATATTTTATTAATTTATAAATTTATTTAATTATCGATTTTGAATAAAATAATATTTTATTAAAAATAATTAAAATAATATAATAATTAATTAAAAATAAAATATTGTAAAAAATTTATTGTATTTTGTATAGTTTCATTCTAGATTTAGAGATGAATTCTAAATATATTTCAGTTCTAATAAAAAAAAAAGTAAAAAATATACTTATATTTTAGTATATTATCATAGATATATATATTTGTATAAGATTATTTATGATAATTATTAATTTATGATATTAATGGGATCATATATTTACGTAGAAGTTTCAAAAATATTATTATCTTATTAACTTATCGAATTTAGCTAATTTTTACTCTGGCCCAACTTGAGATTGAAAAAAAATATTATTTTATAGAATTTATTAATTTATGAAGTATTAATTTATAGAGTTTATATGTATAACTTTTTATGATACCTCATGAGTCCATGCTCAAGGTTCTCTCAACGAGCAGTAACATGATTTGTTTCTGATGGAACGCCATTGTATTTATTCTGGTTTGGCTTCCCTCTAGGACCAGTCACAGTTTTCGCGACAGCCGGTGTTTTATTCAGTGAAAATGACGTGTTATATAACAAAATAACGTATAATCATGTAAATTAACCCTAGTATATATCAATAAACTACATGAGTTGTTTCGTTACATATATAAGTTAACATTTTGGTTTGTGTTTCTTTCTCATAAAAAACCAAATAAAAACATTTTGTTTTGTAACCGAATTAACGTTATTTCTTTGAAACAACAATCAAATGTTAAAAAATGTAACATAGTTTTTTGGATGGAAATTACCATTTTGTATGGAATAATAGCATACTACATCACATTTAAGTGAATCTATGATATACTCATGTCATGTCATGTCATGCTAGCTTTTAACCATAGATATACTCATGTCATGTCATGTCATGCTAGCTTTTAACCAGAAAAATATTTATTTATACAAACCACAATACATGTTTTTTTGTTTCACGAAGTTATGTAGTCTCGTCAAAAACACGTCCATACCATTAGGTTGAAAGAGTAAAGATCCACGTAGATCCACGTAACAGTCATAGGGTTTTTGTAGGTTATATAAACCTCAAAATCCATATTTCCTTATTATTAGTTCACGAAAATACAAAAACAAAAAATCTAGAAAAGATAATAAAAAGTGCCGATTAGATTTTTTTTTTGACCAAAAAAGTGCCGATTAGATTTCCAACTTTAATTTTCTTAGATTCCGTCCTTTACAAAAATAAATGAGATACAATGGCGTACATGCTTGTAGATGATTCTCTTCTTCACTCTTGACAGCAGTTATATATATTTTATAGCTCACCAATGAAACCACGACATATATTCAACTAATATAACTATATTATTTTGGGTGTAATAATAATATAACTATATTGCTAACATCTAAGTAAGCAAACTAGTTTAATCACACATGCAGAGATGAAGAAGATCATGAAGCCCTCTACAATAACAATGGTGGTTGCTCTGCTTCTTCTTGCATCGTCTGGTATTGCCCACGCTAGGACCGAGCCTATTCCTCCTCCACCAAATGCAAACTTTCAAACCGACTCTAAATTGATGCATAAACCACCGGTTTTCTCAACCGAGCCAACTCCTCCTCCACCAAACCAGGGTGCAAAGAAATCAGTGGAGCAGTTCCCAATCCCAATTATCTGTCCTCCGGGTCTCGACCATTGCATTCCTCCGAGATTAGACTAGTTGTTACCACTTACCATAAACTCAGATGTTTCTTTTTCCTAAAGATAAACGTTTACAAAAAAAAAAAATATTACATGACAAAATAAAACATGTGTTGTATTATTGTGCGTTTTACCATGCATGAATCTATAATGTTTCATGATTTTAAACTACAATATTGTTTAGTTAGTTAGTCAGACCCTAATTTGATAATGAATTAAGTGGACAAACTTAAAATTAAATTTATTCTCTAAATATAGAAAGAAAGATGATTCTTAAGATTTTAATTTATTTTTTTATAAAGAAAGATTTTAAGATATGTAATGGCCTAACACAAAGTGTAACACGAACTTATCTACAATAATATTCTAATAACATTTTTTTCTTACGAACAGAACAGAAAACGTCACTATTGTCTTCAAATAATCCTTAAGGTCGCAATAAAATCAGTCTGGACCAACTCGAATCTTCACAGAATGTTCGAAACTAAAATTCAGTCGAAATCTCCATGGTACATACTTACATGGACTTTTATAAATTACTATTTTATTTGAAATAGTAAAATGAATGTGTGAATTTGTGATATATACCCCTTATGTTATGTCAATGTTAGCTTTTAACCAGAAAACATTGATACTAACTGCAACACGTGTTATTTGTTCCATAAGTTATGCAATCTCGTCGAACACACGTCCATCTACAATCGCGTCCCAATCTTCTAATCATTCAATGTTATATTCCTTCATACTAAGTTATGTTTAAGATTTTTCTACACATATTAAGAAAATACTAAAATTTTCTGTTTTACCCTAATTAAATTTTTTTTGTTTAAATTATATTAATAAAAATAATAAAAATATTATAAATGGTGCATGATATTTTATGTAATGATTACAAATAATAAAAAATACACAGAGATCCGGTTTAGCGTATATCATGTTTTTTAAGTTGAGAAATAGATTTGCATAAAGAATTTAGTTTGCGGATTTTTTTGCACAAAATATTTTTAAATTTTGTGACAAGTATAGACAATGGCTATATTGTAGGTGACTTTGAAGTTCATGAAATTGACTTACACGTAATATAATTGAGGGTTTAATTTGCAAAAAGAATTTAGTTAGAGGGTTTTTTGCACAAAACCCTTCCATTATTCCTAAAGATGAAAAGGTTTTTGTTTTTACCTTTTAAAACAATGTTAGAGGCCAGTTTGTTGTTATCAAAAGAAAGTACATGACATCATCTACCATATATAGAATAGTTAACAACAAATTTTATCTAGGTGATTCTTATCCAATAGACTAATATATTCTTAGTTTCTAGATTTTTTTTCTAATGTGATAGAATATGGATCGGAATGCTTGAGAATAGTTTGGTAAAACATACAAATGGATATATTATCTTGATAATGATCAATTCTTTTGAATTAAGTTATACAGGTATACATCACCAATAAAACTAATACACACATATCCAACTAATTAATATAAATATATTTCTTACGTGTTATTCTAGTCAAAAACAGTGATACATATCATATACATTGCTTTATGTGTTTTTTTTTTTTTTTTTTTTTTTTGCTAAAGACATTGCTTTATGTGTTGGTCACAACACGACAATATAAATATATGGTTTAAACATTTTTAATCACAACACAAAGATGATCAAGATCATGAAGCTCTTTGCAATAATGATGGTGGCCACTTTGCTTCTTTTTGCATCTGGTTTTGCCCAGGCTAGGACCGCCGAGCCTTTTCAAATCGAATCTGAACCGATCCAGTTCCCAACCGAGCCAATTCCTTCTCCACTAAACCAGGATGTGAAGGTGTCAGTGGAACAGTTTCCAATCCCACCTATTTGTCCTCCCGGTACCCCCGGATGCAAACCATAAACTCATATGTTAAACACTAAAATACATATATACATGGCAATAAAAAACATCTTTTGTATTATTGTGCGTTTAATCATAGATCTAAAACAATAATTTTGGTACCTTGATTTTGAATTTAACTGTTGGGATGATTTTCCTATTGACCATCAATCAAAAACACTTACGAAGAAAGATAACTCTTAGATTTTAATATCATGGTAAAATCAAGATGTGACGTGGATACTTGTTCAACAATATTTTTTTTGGGTGCAATTGTTCAACAATATTGCAATGTCATTTTGTTCTCGCGGACCGTACGTATGCATACTGACTACAAATCTTCTACAAAGGTATGAATAAAATAAACGTGAACCAACTCGAATCTAACCGAAGGTTCTGACTGGTAAGGACTATTAACTTTAGCCTTTTAGTTGTAAAAATTGTAACTGTTATTTTTTAAAATATTATATTTTAAAAAAAATAGAAATTATAGTTTTTTATTTTGTAAACTATTCAAATATGCAAATTAATACCCCCTTTGTGTCTGAGAGATGAATTTTCTGGAAAACAATTATGTTTCAAAAAGATGAATGCTTTTTTGGTTTTCAACACAATTTTTTTTAGTTAATAATGATGAATTGTAAACTTCAAGAAAAATAATTATTGAATTATCATTGGTTAAAATTTATTGAGAACTGTTAATCACAAAAACAATATATATATTTATAGGTAAGTTTTACTTTGTCTTATTAATATGTTTAGAAACTCTATAAAAAAAAAATTTCAGAAACAGAGATACTATAGTTTTATTCTTTTAATTGAATTTTCTAATTTTGTTTTTAAATAAAAACCAAAGAACAAAGTTTAAAATTAATAAAGTATGGGGTGAAATGGATCTGAAAAGAAAATGGGGGAGGGGGGAATATTATTATCAGTTAACAATAGAACATTTATTATAAACTAACAGTATTTTTAGATTTAGATTTTAGTTTCTGTGGGGATTAAAAAAGGAAAAGACAAATTGATTTATATGAAGATAGAGAAATTTGAAGGTGGTAAAAGCCACTTTACATGACTTTAGAAAAAGGATGAAAACAAAGAAGAAATTTTAGAAAGAAAGACTTCATAGTTTCATGACTATTAAAATTTATATGCCCAAAAAAATTGATTAGTGAAATTATAAATGTAAGGATTGTGAATAACTCTAAAGCCTTGAAAGTCTACACCAATCATGGCCGAAATCTTTATACATATCGCATGATGCAGTTTTTCCAAAACTAAACCGAATAAAGTTTTGGTTTCAATTTGCGCGAGAATTTCGAAACAACTAGTTCCAAGTCTTAAATCATTTTGATCTCTAAGTTTAAAGCCCAAAAAATTAAATTCTAAGAAACTAAAGTCATAAACTCAAGTAAGGGTAAAAGTGATATTTTTCCTTAAACCCTAACTAAGATGTCATCGTCCATCCTATAAAAAAGAATTTGTGACTGGTGGTTATAGCAGAAAAAAAAAAATCAAAACGCCGTGACAACACCTTAAACTACCACCCTTTTAAAAGTGAATAAGAAGAGATGGTGATTCCGAGAAATATCTTGACTAAAAAACATTTTTTTCTTTCTCTTATCCCTTTATGGCTTTATCTCCGTCAAATCTCTCAAATATATTTTTTTGGAGGATGGTGATTGAAGGTTGTTGTCACGGTAACATTTTGGCAAGGTTTCATCAGAAACAATTTGGAATCTTCGTTGGAAAAAATTATAATAATAATTAAATTAGAATTTCTGACAAAACTAATCTATAAATAGTTTCGGTGATATTATGAGAAACAACAAAAGATCTCGCAACGCCGAAGAATCAACTTCACCAAAGCAATCATGACACTCCCACTATAGAGTTTCAAGAGGAGATTAAATGTTTAGCCTAACGTAATCCCCTCAAAACTTTTGGAAAATTGTGAATGTACAAAAAAAAAAACAAAAAAAACTGAAAAAGAAAAAAAAAAGAAAAAGAAAAAAAGAAAAGAAGTTTTTTTTATTTGTCCTTTATTTTTTTTTTGACTTTGGTTATTTTTTACTAAAATTGCCTTTCAATATAACTAAAAACACATACTAATTCTTTTAGAAATGAACAAACTTTCTAAAATTTCTAAAAATGATCTAAAGACTATTTAAAATTTTTAAATATTTTTAAAATTATTTTTCATGTTCAAAAAATTATTTGAAGTTTGGTTCAACCAATCTCTAAACTCAAAATATAATACGTTTTCTATTAGTTTGTCGGACGTCTAATGACTGTAGAATATGATATCTACAAGTATTTTATACCTCTACCACAATCAGAATACCAAATACTATAGGCTCTACCGTTTGGTAAAATTTGCTCCCAATATATTCTACAAAATATATTATTTTTTGCTAACCGTGGATTTCAAGTTCTACGCTAAACACTCATATCTACATTCGGTAGTTTTGTGTACTATGTATTACAGTTCATTCTACCATCCACATTAGTATTCTACTAAAAAAAAGTTTTCTACAATCCATAGCATTCGTGTTTTTACTAGATGTTCTACTAAAATAAGTGTCATCTATCTTTTGTATAAATCATCTTCTACCAAAATCGAGAAAATATTTCAACTAGATATTTTTCAAATATTTTTTTTCCTTTTTTTCTCTAACTATCCGAAAATAAACCACGACGACATTCCTTATAAATTTCCTTTCTTTTTTTTCTTTAATTTTATAATTTGTTTTTAAGGAAAATTAAAAAATTGAAAACAAAATCTTATCTAACTAATTTGGAGGACAAAAGTGGATTAAAGCCTTAAGAAAAGTGTAAGAGCATGATCAACGGTAAGCGCTTAAGGAGGTGCTAAGGGCAAAAATCGATTTTATTAAATCAAAAATAAAATAAAATGGAGAAGTCAACGCTTATTTGAGCCGAACAAGCGTCGATTTTTTTTTGCCAGGTGGCGTAAAATGATTGGCTGGTTTAATGAGAAGAAACGAAAACACGATTTTTCTCCCATTTCTCCTTTTCGGTTGTCTCACCTCCCTCTCTCTACTCCATTGCTCTCCTATGGCGATTCGAAGGATTCGTCGATTTCTCACCGAAGGATTCGTCGATTTCTCACCAGAAATCGGTCCGCTTCTCATGCCTCCGGTGGTTCCAACATGAGGGGGAGAAAATAAACAGCCGGAAAAAGATTGAAGTTGAAATGCATTATCATTGATCCTTGGACTATAGAATGTGAAATAGAAGTCCTAAAGACAATTCATTCACAACTTATTGTATCAGTTGCCAGATACATTTACTGATCCAAATATAGTGATTGAGTCACTTACAAGCTGTAAATGCTCTTATAAGAATTGATGTCCCAGAAGGATAATATCAAGCTGCTAGTAAGTCTAAAGAACGCATGAAGCGTGATAGACTGGTTGGTTCCGAATATTAGAATCCTCAGAAAAGTAAATGAGCATAAATTGATTGACAATGGTCAAACCGAGGAAACAAATATTTTTGAGTGATCTCCAGAAGATACAATAAACATGACAAATAAGAAATTCAGGTACCTGAGACAATAAAAAGATATTGAGAATTAATTATGTCATGTCTGGAATAAATTGGAACCAGAAAAGCAAATCGACGTCGTAAATAAAATATTTGCATACAATGTAGCAGTTGATGTTATGAATGAGAAAGAGGATCATGAAACAAAG